>CM039122.1:61057868-61080267 GCA_022036555.1 Microstegium vimineum
CCCTCTCCCGCGCTTCCGAGCGGTTCTAGCTTCTCCCATACATCATTTCAAAATCAAAACATCCTTGTCATCTAATCACGTCACGATCATCGATTTCTCGAAGCATTTAAACCTCTCGCTGCCCCTTTCTCCGTTGCCCTCCCCAACCCTTAACGATCCCGAGGCCATCACAGTTCACAGCCGGCGCCGTTCATTTGGTCGAGCGCCCCCAGTGTGTTCGACGGAAAGCCCGACAGGCCCGGCGGCGGCGACGCAAGATGTACGTGGTGAAGCGCGACGGCCGGCAAGAGCCGGTCCATTTCGACAAGATCACCGCGCGGCTCACGAGGCTCAGCTATGGTCTCAGCGCGGAGCACTGCGACCCCGTCCTCGTCGCCCAGAAGGTCTGTGCTGGCGTCTACAAGGGCATCACCACCGGCGAGATCGGTGAGCTCGCCGCCGAGACCGCCGCCGCCATGACCACCTCGCACCCCGACTACGCATCGGTGACTGCTCTGCTCCCCGATGCCCCCCCAAAATAATTCATCCGTCTCCTGGATGTTTTGGTGTGCTGCGCCTCCGACTTGCGCAGTTATTGATTGCTTTTGGTGTTTTCGTTTTTCCCATGCTGTGAAGCTGGCAGCGAGGATCGCGGTCTCTAATCTGCACAAGAACACCATGACGTCCTTTTCAGCAACGTGCGTGGTTTGTTGTTTTTGTCTGGTCCAAGACATGAGGAGAGTTTGACTATCCGTTCTGTAATTTGGTTCTCTTGACCTCTGTATGTAGGGTAAAGGCTCTCTATACCCATTATGACGAGAGGTCTGGTTTGATGGCTCCCCTGATTGCTGATGATGTCTTCGCGATCATTATGAAGGTGTGATGCACAGGCTAAGTGCCTAAGTAACATTGTATTTTAGGAAAACATGAGTTACACTTCTTGGTGTTTATATCGTTATATGGCTTGTGTGATTCTACTTTCTGGTTTCTGCCATGGGTGTAGCATTCCATTTAGCATCCAATATGGTTCTTTGGTAGTTTCATGCTATACACAGGCCATGAAAGAGGCTGAGTACATATTGAAATTATTGGCAGCTATCATTTATGTTGGCATATATGTGTACTTATTACTCTATTTCTTACTAATTCGCATACAGAGCACTCAACTTTGAATTCTGCATCATTTCAGAATACTGCTCGCTTGGAGTGTAAGATAAATTATGACCGGGATTTCGACTATGATTATTTTGGTTTTAAGACTCTTCAGAGGTCCTATCTGTTGAAAGTTGGTGGATAGGTCGCAGCATATGTTGATGAGAGTTTCTGTTGGCATACATAAGGATGGTATTGAATCTGCTATCAAAACATATCACATGATCTCTCAGCGCTGGTTTACTCATGCTTCTCCAACCCTATTCAACGCTGGCACTCCAAGGCCACAAGTACTGCTACTTTGTACGAAAATAGCATTCATTGTGCAGTGTTAATTGTTAAACTGTAGCTTTAATCTCATCCTTTTTATTTATTTTTGTGCAGCTAAGTAGCTGCTTCCTTATCTGCATGAAAGATAATAGTATTGAGGGAATTTATGATACTCTCTCAGAATGTGCTGCAATAAGCAAATCTGCTGGAGGAATTGGTGTCTCGATTCACAATATTCGAGCTACCGGGAGTTACATTCGAGGAACAAATGGAACTTCTAATGGAATTGTTCCTATGCTACGTGTTTTCAATGATACTGCCCGTTATGTTGATCAAGGTGGAGGCAAGAGAAAAGGTAAGTAGCATCGATAAGTTAGGCTGGACCCTATTTACAGGATTGTTGAGGATTTCTGACAGGTGCCTTACATTTAGGTGCATTTGCTGTTTATTTGGAGCCTTGGCATCCTGATATCTTTGAGTTCCTTGATCTAAGAAAGAACCATGGAAAGGTAAAACTTTTCTTGAACAATAACACACATTCTTGAAAAATAGTCAGCTGCAGTTGAAAACTTTTTGGCACTAGATTATTATCTTCATACTGTACTGTATAAAGAATGCACTTTGAATGTTTGGCATGCTATTATATTTGACTGCCCCATCCATGAAAAGTTTCTTGTGTGCAATTTGTAGGAAGAGAATCATGCCAGGGATCTTTTCTATGCTCTGTGGGTTCCTGATCTATTCATGGAAAGGGTACAGCGTAATGAACAGTGGTCACTATTTTGCCTCAATGAAGCTCCTGGGCTGTCTGATTGCTGGGGTGATGAGTTTCAGAATCTGTACCATAAATATGAAAGTGAAGTAAGCTGGATGCTGGACCTGGATATACATTGTTTTTTTCGTCTTGGTATGTTTGATGACTCAGCTATGTGATTTCAGGACAAGGCAAAGAAAGTGGTTGCAGCGCAGGCCCTCTGGTTTGATATTTTGAAGGCACAGATAGAAACTGGAACACCATATATGCTTTACAAGGTATTTATTTAATTACTTCATAAGGATGCAATTATTTTGCATTTCCCCTCTAAATAGGCCATTCTTTTACCACATGTGCCTGTTCTTACTGAAACATCCAAAGGTCTGGTTCTAAAATGTGATGATGTGCAGGATGCTTGCAACAGAAAGAGTAACCAGCAAAATCTTGGCACAATTAAATCCTCTAACTTGTGTACTGAGATAATTGAGTATACAAGTCCTGATGAAACTGCTGTGTGCAATCTAGCGTCAATTGCTTTACCACGTTTTGTGAGGGAAAAGGTACATGCCGATTCTTTTTCAACAATTTTGGTTAGTTATTTTTTTGAAACGGCAATCTTTGGTTAGTTGTAACTACCGTACCTTACACTTTGCACATGTTTCAGGATGTTCCTATAGAGTCTCATCCATCTAAGCTTGTTGGTAGCAGAGGATCAAAAAATAGATACTTTGACTTTGATAAATTAGCTGAGGTTTGTCTATCTTACATTTAATATAGATGCATGCTCTTTCTTACCAGTCTGAATAATACTTGACTAATGTTGGCTATGGCAGATTACTTCGATTGTTACCTATAATCTCACCAAAATCATTGATATTAGCTATTATCCCATTGAGAATGCAAGGAGGTCAAATATGAGGCATAGGCCAATTGGGATTGGTGTTCAAGGCTTGGCAGATACTTTTATTCTACTTGGAATGCCATTTGATTCACGAGAGGTACATTTTGCAAGCTTGAAAGTGTACTTATGCCACGTTGTACTTTACTGATAGACTGATGTAATATAATAAAATTTTGTTCCAGGCCCAGCAGTTAAATAAAGATATTTTTGAAACTATTTATTACCACTCGTTGAAAGCTTCTGCTGAACTTGCTGCAAAAGAAGGTCCTTATGAAACATATGCTGGGAGCCCTGCTAGCAAGGTTTGTCTGTAATATTTGTTGAGAATAATGTCCAACATTTATATGAATTGATTGTATTGAGCTATTTCCTTCTCAAACAAAGCAGTTTGTTGGTAGAAATTTCCGAAACTTATCAGTGCTCATTGGTCAGGAAATAATGATAAGTATATATCCATTTTTTTTGTGTGTCATTTGCTTGTTAGGCTATCATTCTCTTAACTGATTTGAAGCTTATGCTCCTTAACACTGTTCCCATTTAGGGAAGAAATTATATTAACCTGAATGGTCTATTTGATATTAACCATCCTCATATATTAATCTTGTTCTTTCAGTAATTTGAGTGAGATGGGTGTCTGGTCTCCTGTTCTAAAGAACAAGATTATATATGAGGATGGTTCCGTCCAAAAAATTACTGAAGTTCCAGATGATCTAAAAGCAATTTACAAGTATGTGCATCTTAGCTATAAGTTCCACGAGATTCAAACTATCGGTCTTGTTTGTTCCAGATGTTCATTAATTAATCATTGACACAGGACTGTTTGGGAGATCAAGCAGAAAACTATTGTTGACATGGCCATTGACCGTGGTTGCTATATCGATCAGAGCCAGAGCCTTAATATCCACATGGAAAAACCAAACTCTGGGAAGCTAACTTCACTGCACTTCCATGCTTGGTCAAAGGTAACTCTTAACCCAACACTATTGATCTTGTCTTTTTTTGTTCTGAGGAGACTGGAGTGGCCAAGGAAAACACTGATAATTAATTCTTCTGTTGTTGGATACCAGGGCCTGAAAACAGGGATGTATTACTTGAGAACTCGAGCTGCTGCTGATGCAATCAAGTTTACAGTTGATACGACTCTTCTCAAGGTGATCTTTTTTTGGAGATTGTGCTCTAGCCCTTGTCTGATTGATTATATATCTTGGATTAATTGTCAATCTGTCCTTAAGCGCAATCCTTATCACGAAAACACTGCATTTGTAGGACAAGCAGCCGACTTCAGAAGAAGAGGATGCCCAGGTTAAAATGGCACAAGTGGCCTGTTCCTTGAACAACCGGGATGAGTGCTTAGCATGTGGAAGTTAGATTCATCTGAATTGCACGTCATGCTAACCCAGCCAACCATATTATACTAGCCAGTTCCATATATAGTAGCATTATCCAACAATGGTTACCTGCCTGTGCAAGAGCTCTGATTTGTCAGAAGTACTACCAAGCAAAACCTTGTTTCTTGAACTTTACCATAGACTTGTGCTCATGCTTAGGCTATTGTGTAAATATATATAGAATTATGTATCTATCTACTATTATTAATATATGTGGTATACAAGTTCTGTTGCCCGTTGTCAACTACTTCCTCAGTTCTAAATTGCATAGGCGGATAGGCCGTTTTGACTTTTACCATTTTAGTCCACCGTACATTACTTGATTAGTGATGATAAGTTTTGTTTGATCTCTACTTTTGTCATTGCATTTTGAATTTAATGAAATATAATCAAGATCCAGTAGCAACACAACAGCCTTGAGTTATTTTTTAGGATAAGCCATCAGTTTACGATTCACTAATGTTTTTATATTTATTTATTATATGGAAAAAAAACACCAAGAAATTAGAACGGCAAAACCGAACGTATGAAAAAATAAACAGAGAAGTAACAGACTGTTCGGGGGCCAACAGGACCAAAGAAGT
This sequence comes from Microstegium vimineum, assembly GCA_022036555.1. Classification (NCBI taxonomy): domain Eukaryota; kingdom Viridiplantae; phylum Streptophyta; class Magnoliopsida; order Poales; family Poaceae; genus Microstegium; species Microstegium vimineum. The sequence goes on from CM039122.1 coordinate 61,062,897, forward strand.
ACTAGCAAAAGTGCCCGTGCGTTGCAACGGGTTATTATCCACTTTTAACTTCTGATCCAGCATCCGCTCATAGTTTTCTAACCCTTAGACCTCCACCAAGTTGGTGTGCTCAACTACCTATAAACATAGATTGATCAACAGCATGTTCAGAGAACATGTTCAGTTGTTCACATATCATCCCTGGGACCCGAGTTAAGCAAGTATTATGCGTCGTCATTTAGCTCTGGCAAGAAACAAAGTCAGGAAACCCCATAATTACACAAAGCAGTTGAGGATGAACACAACAACGAAACAAAATCTCCACAAAAAAGAAAACAATGGACTGTCAATTTATTTTGTCTAACAACCAAGCATCACGTCATTTAGGTCTGGCAAGAAACAAAGTCAGAAAACCCCTGTAATTACACAAAGCAGCTGAGGATGAACACAACAGTGTAAAGAAATCTCCACAAAAAAAGAAAACAATGGACTGTCAATTTATTTTGTCAACAACCAAGCATCACCTTGTGGGCAGTGGAATTTGGATAAATTCTCCACCTGCAATCAAATGCTCAATCGACATCCTTGGAACTGGTCCGGCACTACGAGAGTGAGGCATTGTGTGGTCACAAATTCGTGTCCACACGCTTGTATCCCTTTGCACACTTGCTTATCTAACCTGGTCATCTCTTCACCTGGAAGCAGTCAAAGTCGAGAGCAGGAGCTTATAATCAATCTTTTGCTTGTCCTCCTAGGAGCCATCCCTGGTATGAACCAGCACAATGGACTGAAACAACTTTCAGAAGTTCTCAAAGTTCAGAGACCTGACACTGTGCCCTTCAACCACTGGCAAGACCTGTGCAGCAGAATCAAGAATCGTTAGCACCAAGATCTGTGCTTCCACCAGAGAAGAATTTGGGAGGTCAAGATCTCCAAAAAACAAACAGGGCAGCACAAAAAATCATGAGAAATTCAATGAAAATTCAGAAAATTGAAGGAACACAACCCAACAAAGACTCACATATATATCCACTATATTCTCATTCTAATTACTGAAGTAGAAGTAAATCTAAATATCAGCAAAGCACAACTAAGTAACCGAATAAATACTACTACAGCTGTAATATTCAATGGTTGACACCAACAATCAAGCAATTAAAGTTAAGAGGAACATCCCATAAAAACAAAATGGAGCCCACAAATGGCATCACACTAAGATCAGCATTAACCACAAAGCTTATACTATTTCCCATTACCACTACTATTTGCCATATAGCGGATAGAAGATGAGACCCAACTTGATTATACTTGGAATGAATATAGCATTGATTCAGCAGCTCCTTTTGTTGTAACTGAGTGAAAATATAGATGTGTTTTTTTACCTAAATTCACAAGTTAATGAGTCCATGGTCCACAGTGGGGACAAAAGCACGACAACAACAAAAGCATTAATGTCCAGCAGACCAACACCTTGGCTGCGCATGAAATACAAATAGAAAATATTTTTAAAAAATATCCAGAATTAATTAACTTCCTAATGGCTGCTCTTTTCCAAAAATTGCACACAAGCTAAGTTTTTGGTGGTTGGCATCAAAAGGCATAAAAAAAAGTTGTGACAAAGATTAAGCTGATGTGAGTAACACAAGCTCTGATATGCTACATGGATGACTAATTCACAATTTGTGTGACTAAATCCATGCTGCTGATTGTTGCACATGTAAGTCTACAAGAACGCAAAATTTAGTAGGCTGAGACCACAACACAAGCATATTAAATATTTTTTTTATTACTTAAAACTGTTTAGGAAATTACCAATAGCACGAATAAGCTGGGGTGACCATCGCCATGTCTTCTTCTCCCACTGCAGCTTTCACCAATGGTTGACCAAGTGGTCACCATCATGTATCTATCAAAAACTATGCCTGCAGATACAAACTAAGTAAATCATTTGCATCCATTGTGAATAGCATGTGTTCACGACATATTCTGAAATATGACAAAATTTCACTGTGAAGATTTAAGAATTTACACATCACTCAGGAGCATATAGATGTATTTTGTGATAAAGGAGATTAACTTGGAGCCTTGAGTACTTAACAGAGTGCACCTAGATGATATCTACACTCTAGAATAACATGGAAAAAGATGAGTGAAGCTTGTAACCATGTCACTGGCTTGCTATCACCACTGAACAGTTCTACCGTGCTGGGACAGTGAAAATATGGTGAGACCACCAGATAACTGAAATCGACCTGGAACTGTAACACTCAGTGTATGTACTGAACACTGGCATTAGAATTCCACCCACCTATGCACGAAATAACCATTTGCAGGATGGCAAGCATAGTTGAACTGAACCAGATCCCGTGCTTGACGCTCAGGAAAGTTATCAAATCTAGGCAAAAGAAATTAAACTAACACTGTCAAACTAAAATAATCTTGTTTATGCTTGCAAGGCTAATAGTCAACTGCATACAAGGGCATAATAAAACACTGATAAGTGATCTTGGGTCTCAATATTTACAAATGGAATGGTAAAATACTGCTAAATGCAGAACCACGGGACATATTACAAAATTAATTTGGCACATTAGTAAGCATGAGAATAGGAACCGCTAAAACCAAACTGCATAAGAGTGATGGCTATTAGGATACGTGCATTCCAAAACCACAAAATCAATCAATTCCTGTATGCAATTAGAAAAATCAGTGCTATAGAAATCATATACGCAAGCATGTGTGTCTTTTACCCACTGTTGAAGAGCAGTAGAGAACCATCAACAACAACTTCTGTTGGAGGTCGAAAGCTACCTTGCAATATATGGACTCAACGAAGAAACCCAACCTAATTTCTACCTCTCCCTATCCTTTTCCCACACCTTGGATCTCGATAGGCGCCACCCACTTCCACGATTCAGCACGAGCAAGACTTATCTCGGCGGAGGTTGATTAGGTGAAAGTTTATATAGGCTGTCAAAGAGGGCAATAAACCCAATCCTCTTCTATCCTCACCCAAAACAGGAGGAGTTTGTGTCGAACGTACCAGGGACTTTTCTGATCCGAGTTGGTGTCGTGGCTTTCTGACTTGCTTTGCTGATGAAGCTTTCGGCGAGCTCGCGACTTCACCTTCTGTGCCGCCCATCTCCTTGCGCCGCCCGTACGCCACCCCTCTCCCACGCAGGCCGACCGCGCGTCCCCAGGGGTGCTCGGGTGCCTGGCCTCGCACACTCCCATCCGCCAGGTCTCATCCCGTCGTAGCCTCGCACGCTCCCTTTGCTCCGACCAAAGGCGGCTGACGCTCGTCTCGCGCGTCGCCAGGAGTGCCGAATCGAGCGACGGCGACGGCGGCGGCGGCGTTTATTGGGGAGGACGGTGGTGGTGGTGTGCGTTACGGATACAGAGACAACAGCGGAAGAGTGCGAGCGGGGCAGGTGAGTGGGCCTGTAGTTGGGCCCTTCCCAGCGTCGGCACATAGGTCGCCGCCCAGAATCGGACCAGAAGTTGACGGACCGAAACCAAAACGGAATAGAAAATCACAAGTTATAAGGGTATAAATAATACTTGATGCTCGGTATACGATCCATATGATGTATGCGGCAACAAACCCAATAGAATATATCTTGTTTTCCTTTTTGGTGGTTTTAAACTCTACGAAGAGTCCACCATTTAATTAGCATGTCAACCAATGCAGCATCTGCCGTCAGCAGCCATGGCGAGGCCCTGCTCACGTCGTCGTCGTCGTCTATCGTCGCGGCGGAGGCTGTGACTGGGTCGCACACGCTCCAGATGAAAGGGTACAACAAGATCAAGGAAGAACTCGGCAACGGCGAATACACCAAATCCACCACGTTCAGCGTCGGCGGTCATCGCTGGTGTATCAGGTACTACCCTAATGGCAATGCCTTAGAAAATGCCGGCTGGATTTCTATCTACCTGCAGCACGATCATACCGATGCTGTGGAAGTCAGCAAAGCTCGGTTCATGTTTGGTGTTCTGAACGACAGCGGTGAATTGGTACCGATGTTCAGCTTAGCAACCTCTGTGGACCATACCTTCTCCTCCAAAAATCGACGCTGGGGCTTCTCCCAATTCATTACAAGCAAAGAACTGGAGGAATCGTCTTGTATAAGAGATGATTGCCTTACTCTAAGGTGCGACGTCATTGTCTCTAAGGGCATCACCAGCACAGAGGCCAGCATGCAGTTTGTCGCCGTGCCACCGTCCAACATGCACCGGCATTTTGGTTCCCTCCTCTCAGGTGCAGTGGGGTCCGACGTCACATTTGATGTTGCCGGAGAGATGTTTGCTGCACACAGGTGTGTGCTCGCTGCAAGGTCACCGGTTTTCATGGCAGAGCTCTTTGGCCCCATGAAGGAGAAGGCCATGAACTGCTGTATAGAGATCCAAGACATGGAAGCAAGGGTGTTCAAGGCGATGCTCCACTTCATCTACACCGACACCATGCCTGATATATATTGATCACAAGGAAGAAGACGCGCTTGTCATCACTCAGGATTTACTTATAGCAGCAGACAGATACGATCTAGAGAGGCTCAAACTGATTTGCGAGGACAGGCTTCGCAACAGCATCCACACAAGCACCGTGGCGACGACGCTAGAGCTTGCTGTGAGGCATGGTTGCCATGGGCTCAAGAACGCATGTTTCGAGTTCCTAAAGTTCCCTAGCCTTCTCAAGACAGTCATGGCGACCGAGGGCTTTGATCATCTGTTGGCTGATTGCCCAGCTCTTATCAAGGAGCTGCTGGCCAAGGTTGCTACCACCTGTCCATGACGTCTTCACATTGGGTGGATTATTTTGCACTATCTAATGTGGGGTTGTAATGTATGGCTGAAATTGTGGTTTTTGAGCTAGTTTATATAACCGAGTAGTGTTTTGTTTAATCTGTGTGTTTTGTCACTGCATATTGGAATATACTGATATAATCATGTTCCTGTAGGTGTAGCGCATCGCAGCAGCTTGAGTTTTTTTTTTTCTGATTCTAATGTCAATATGTGAGCAAGAGCAGCTCAATGTAGAGCAATTAATGGTCCCTAAATCGCAGCCGCTACTTTACATTTGGGGAGTCCCTTTTTCTTCTGGCCCTCAACAATAGCCATTAGATGTACTGTATATTAACTAGTAGTTACAGGGAGACCAAGGAGACAGATCTTAAAAGAATGGATGAAAAAAAAGGAGTTAGAAATTTTACATCTTTAATATTAGGTATAGATTCATAATAATTTTATTATGTATTTATCTAGACATATGCTGGCACTGGCAGTGGCTGCTTGAAACCGAAACCAAACGAGAAAGGTGGACTTTCATTTTTCAAGATAAAACCGGTTTGAAGAAGCTAAATGACATCAAACTAATTCAGACGACAAAACTATTGTTATCTGGGCTGTTGTAGGGATGCCATCCTTGAGCGCCCTGACGAACGCATCGACATGCTCACTGCCTTCCACAAACCTCAGTCTGGATGCCGGCCACCACTCCATGCTTTCGCTGAGCGGCCAGGCATGCAGGGCACTTGAGAGACCTGACGCCCAAGGACCAAGGTGACGCCCTGCAGGTTGGGTGCCATCACCATGAGTCGCCTCGCGAGCGGCCGGTCTTTCTCTGCATGGAAGGCGCGGTGGAAGGAGATCGAGCTGCTTCAGGTGATGGTGCCTGAACGCAGGAGATGGCTCCCATGCCAGGTTTGCGTCGTTTCTTACTGGACAAACTTGCAATCCAGCCACAGGCACGCCCAAATCTGACCAGACTACAGAAAAAAAATTGAGTGCTTCTCGTGCAGTTCCTCGTCGATTCCATGATAAAAACATGTATGTGAAACATAGTTATTCACATAAAAATCATGGGACGATGTCACAGTATATTCAGTATGTTCAATCCAGATGATTTCTCAAACCACTACTCATTTCCTGGGGTACAAGTTCGCAGATGTGCATACTGGCTTGGTGAACAACTCTAACAGTTTGGTAATTTTGGTTTGATAAAACATAGAATTTACCAACTTTTAAAATAGATATGCCAAACCAAATAATATGCAATCTCCAACGGTTCCCATGATGATTTGGCAAAAACAGAAATTACGGAGAAGTGGACCCGGTTGTTACTTTTTGCCGGCGTTTTCCTCTTCCTCGATTGCGCGCGAGCAGGTCTCACGTACGCGGCACTTGGTCGCGGGAAAAAAAAATACGCCGCGCGGCCGCCCAGGGTTCCGCGCGCTTTGCAGGTCACACGAGCGACACACCCCGCGGGAAAAGAAATCCGCGCCACCCGCCGCCAGCAGGTCACGCGACACACCTCGTGGGAATCCTCGGTTGCGTGAAGTTGTCGTACTCGTGATCCAACAAGGTACGTGAACTGATCCTGTACAGTATGTAGTTCGGGCCGGTTGGGACTTGGGATCATGAATTTTTTGTTTCGAAATCAGTAGTACTGAGCTGCACATTTTGTATTCCTAGGGCCTTCCATATCATGAGTGAATTCAAATCGCTATTCCAACAAGCAGTGGACGATGAATCATCTTCGGATGACGACGATCATGTGATGTTAGCAACTGCTCAAATAATGTACACATATTGTTGTGGGGTCAAATGGAAACATGGTGGTTCTGTTCCTGGTCATATTGTTATTTATCGAGATAAAGAAGACGGTCATCAAAGGATGATTCAAGATTACTTAGCAGATAATCCTACGTACGGTCCAGAAATATTCCGTCGAAGGCAATCTTGAATTAATTAGCCCCGTACCGGCACCCATGACGCCGGAGGCTATGGCGGCCATGCCCTCCTCCATAGCCAACGGCCACCCCTTCCCCCATGGCCCTAGCATCAGAATTGGAAGAGGTTGGAGACGATGGATTTACCTGAACCCTAGCCAAGGTTGATGAAGATGGCGACGAGCAGGAACAGTCCGATCTCGCGGGAACGACGATGGCGACGCGCGGGAAGAGTCCACGACTCGCGGGAAGGAGGAGGTGGCGCGCGCAGGAACTGTCGAGCGAGGAAAAAAAAGGCCGCGGGGAGTTTGCCTCGCGGCTTTCACGCGCGCAATAATGCGCGAGTTGGTCTCGGTTTGGGGAGTTTGGCAAAAATGACAAGCCTAAATGTCAAACTGTTGGAGACCATATTTTTCACTTTTTCTCCAAAATCAAATATGTCAAACTGTTGGAGTTGCTCTTATAAATCAAAATGACAATTTTCTCCCATCCGCAAAGATCATCTAGGCCTACGGTAAACAGTGTTCATAGCTTTAGCGTGAGTGCATGACAAGGCCATCCTATGTGCCAACAAAATCTGGCAAATGTTACAGCTACAAATGCATTGCAAGGGAAGTCGAAGTCCAAAGAGTCACCGATCAACATATACTGCTCTATGTATGCAGAATGGCGAGTCTTGCTCTTCGGTCTGCACCTCCTGTAATTCCAGGGCCTTAAACAAGATGGACAGCCAACATCTAACCTCAGCTCTAGTTCTGCAGCATTCAAGTCTGCTAATAAAATGTGGGTCTGTGTCCCTTCTCTAGTATCTTGTTTCCAGTAAGGCATCAAGCAATCCAAAATCCATGGCCTGCAAATGGTGAAACATAAGTAATAGCTCGAAAAGAGAAATTTGCTACTTTGCTCCTTTCTGCCCTTCTAAGTAGGCAAGACAAGTTACCTCTGAAGAGGACATGAACCGATCCCTCTCTGTCCACTGTTGCACCATGTCAAGTGGTTGCCCGGTGAAAGCAGCAAACATTTTATCAACTTTCTGCAAGCAGAATGTCCATTAACTTTTAATCAGACTTTACAAACCAAAATATACAGTCTAGTTAGTTTCTTAGTATCATTGACAGTGTGAGAGAAAATGTAATGACGAAAATACTTAATCATTCACAATTGCTAAATGCTTACGTCACGAGCATAGACGGTTTCTCCAACCTGTCGCCTCACCTCCTCCACATTACCCTGCACGTAATTCAATTGCTTGTATCAAAATAAAATGCAAGATGGGTGTGCAACAACTAGAGGAAGTGACAAAGATGGTAATTGTCAAACTAGAAATTTGTCTGGCTACTTCAATCAAATATAAGAAAGCCAACAGTCATACCTCTGATCCACCTTGAGGTTGATGAATCATTACTCGAGCATTTGGCATTGCATAGCGCATTCCCTTTTCGCCGCCTGCAAGGATGATTGCTGCTTGACTGGCAACAACACCAAAGCACACTGTCCCAACTTTGGGCTTTATCTGCTTGTTATAACAGAAATCATGTTTCATGCATCAGCATAGGACATCAGAATGGAAGGAAATGCCATTGCACACGCAAATCTTTGGTGTATGCTAAATATAAAAATGGCAAAAGGAAACCATTGGATCAAATCTTATATAAGTATATCGCTAGATTTAATAAAAAACATTATAAATTAAATTTAAAACAAAGAAATCAAATATCCGTGGATGACACATCAAAGCAAATGGATACACAAAACGTCTTAATATAAACAGTTATTTCTTTCAGTCTTAAGACGAGCATGCCCAACATCATGGTGAACATAACCTGGCTATAGTAGACTCTTCTGGCAAGACAAATATATTTAGGCAATGAAGAGCACCTTGTAACACTTGGGATGTGGTGTAAGAGCAGTATTACTGTTGGTCAAGGCACCAATCATACTCTGCTGCCATGTTTGGACTATATTTTTTTTGGAATGTTTCGTCTTATTTTAGACTTAGCAAAGCTCACGGTTTTACAACATGCAAGGGAACAACTAGAAAGCTAAATGAAATAAATGAACATATAGCATTTTATCGAATGCCCCAGAAGGACAGCTAATGCAAAACAAAGCAAAAATGTAAGCAAATAGCATGAAGGTCCATGTGCCACTGCTAAAACAAGATGACATGGATACAAACCTTGCAAACGTATAATGTTGTGCTACCAATATATGATAAGCAGATTAAACTTTTACAATAATAGTAAAACTACACAGCAATTACATATAAGGTAAGGGCATGCATGAAACAGAAGGAATATACTTTGTCATGTAAATAGATTCTGGTGCCGAAATCGTAAATCTTGATGCTCTAAATGTATGACTTAAGAATACAGTCCCAGTATTAGATCAGAAAAGACACTGAACATAGATGACTTACCCAGGACATGCAATCGTAAATCGCTAAGATCGAATAGAGACTTCCACCAGGGCAGTTAAGATAGATCTGACAAAAAGAATATGAATTATACAAAAGATGGTAGAAGATCATAAAGAACAACAAACAAGGGTCTGCTAGAACCAGCAGCATAAGAATGCATATACTAACCAGAATATCAGCCTCTTCATCGATAGCAGCAAGTGTGACAAGCTGTGATATCACACGTTGTGCCACCTGGGAGTTAATATATTGACCAATGATGATTACACGATTTCCCAGTAGTACAGTTGTGAGATCAAGAGCGCCACCAGGAGTCATGATTGCCGGCATTAAAGGTGGATTTTCGTTCCCAGATGCAACTATTGTGCTTTGCCTATCCAAAATCATTGATAATGTTACAAAGACATAACGGCATATGTAATATTATTAGGATGAAAGAAAAAACTTTTAATGCACAGTATCATGGCCTCAATAAAAAAAGACAGGTTACTTAGCAGCCCAATACGTAATGCTAGTTACAAATATGTACCTGAGAGAAGAATGGCAACGTATCCTCTCAGCCTGCTGTGAAGAAACACCATGTGAAACAGATTGGAATCCTATGTGTACATAATTTGAGTGAGAGAGAAATTCAACATATCGCAACAAAATAATAATGCAAAAGCATGCTAAGTGAACGGGAAAATAGCATGCCTAAAAGGAATAGACAGAAAATCAATTCAAGAGTGCCCAGTGCAATATTAGCATTATTTGTGTCTACTATCCAGCTAAAAAGTCAAGCTTTGCGTCTTCAGGCCAGGGTTCCAAAAAGCGGCACTAAGCGCAAGCTTCAGCGCTAAGCGGGTAGCGCTTCGATATGGGTATAAGCGCTCCCAAAGCTGCGCGACCCTTTGGTGGAGTAGCGGCGGCAGGGCAGTCGCAGGGGCCGGTCGCCGTCGACGGTCCAGCGGAGGCAGGAGTGGAGAGGGAGGTGCGTACGCAGGGTCGCCGGCCGATGTGCGGAGGACGGAGGCGAGGGCGAGAGGAGGGAGGGGAGCCGTTGACGCCGCCGCCGAGACTGGGAGTGCCCCGCCGTCGCTGAGAGAGACGGAGGCGACAAGGGACCGGAGGGTGCGGCGCGGACGGCGAGCGGGGCGGAGATGGTGGGGGTGGCCATGGGGGGCACCGGTTGGAGGCGGAGATGGCGAACCGAAGAGAGTGAAGAAGAGAGAGGGAGATGAGGTCGGACTCGGGCGGCGCTGATTTATGTGGGCTGCAGGTTTGCGGGCCGGTCTGCTCTCTCTTTCTAGACTTGCGCACTGTTGGGCTGGACTTCCTGCTACGTGAGCTTTGGTTCATGAACATGAAGGGTGGCAAATGGTACACGAAATTTCTTTGCTAAAAAATAAGTACACGAAATTTGACGGGTTTATATAATTATATTATTATATAAGTTTTGATTAAATTTAAGATATTTTAACTCTCTAATATTCTTAAAATATTTTATAATTTAAAATGAGATATAAGTTTAATCAAACATGAGATACTTTTAACTTGGTAATGACTTCTTTACATCCGTGCGTCCTTTAGTCCAGCGGCAAGCACGCTCCCTCCGCACACCCTCGCTCGACCGGCACGGCCGCCTACTTGCCCAGTTGCCCTATCGCTCCGAACGCTGACTGTACTCGCATGGTCTTGTCTTCAACCTCCCACTCCTTCCCTCCGGCGAGCTCCTTCCCAGCGGGCTCCCTCCTCCAGCGAGCCCGCGCGCCCACCGCCTCCCCGTGCCCGCTCCCCCACCGCCTCCCCGCGCCAGTCATGGCGAATCCGACGAACCAACCGTGGCCATGGCGGATCCGGCGGATTGAGCCCCAGCCATGGTGGATCCGACAAATCTGGCCCCGGCCATGGCGCCCCGCGTTGACTTGCTGCCAGCGTGCCTTCAGGTACTGCGCCTCGTCGCTCCTTCGGTCTCCCTCTCTCCCTCTCACCCTCGCCGCACCCCCTCTCGCATCTGCTCGCCCCCCTTGCTCTTGCGCGCGACTCCTTCCTCTTCGCACTCCTTTGTAGTCTGTACCGCTCCTAAGCCCTGCAGGCGCCGCCAGCGGCTACGGGCTACGCCGCGACTCGCATCACCCAGCTCCGCCCCTTGGGACGCTGCGTCGCGCTGCCCAAACTCTTTGCTCGGCATTAAGGCAACGACTATGTGTTGGACCATATTGATTTGCTATTTGTAAGGTCTGAGATTCCGTATAGCGAGTCGTGGTAGTCAGTTGTGATTTGTAAAATGGATCTGTGATTTGTGACTCATTGTACAATTCTATTTGATGTTGTTGCAAGCAGCCAGATGCATTTTGTTTGCAGTATTTGCTCAAGGGTCGCAACCTTGCTGCCACCGTGATGCCGCGCAGACCAAGGTTTGCAAGACCGCCGAGAAGCTTCTGCTCTCCCATGTGAGTCTCTCCTCTCCGTTACCTACCCTTTCTCCCTTTTTCAAATGATACAGGTGGTGGTTTTCTGGTTGATTAGAGGTGGAATACTGGCATCCCGAATCGCTTTAATACAAAAATTATCTATGTTAGCCACAGAATTTGCAGTGCATTTTATTTTGATCCTAGCGCAGAAGGCAGTGTATCCTTCTCATTCACCTGAATAACCATCATCATATAACTGTTGTTCTTAAGAGAGTTTGTTTATGTCATTTTCAGAAACTGAGTAGTGTATACTCAGATGAAGATTGAGTAGATTTACTTTCACCTCTGTTTTACTCTTCTGATGAACAAGATGGGCACAGTTTTCAATGTTCTATCTTGTATTTGTCATACTACTAATAGAAACGGTGATGCCAATTTTCACATGAATGCAAACTTATTTTCGTTGTCCTGAATCCCAAATGGGTCAATGCCTCTGCACTGCCACTGACCAGGTTCAGCCTGTTGTCCTTGTGCATATCTTCTTCTATTGAAATTGGTTTGTTCAACAATGCCCAACTGCAGCCTGTTAAGAAGACACTATGTTTTGCATTCAGCATTTCAGTTTCTTTACATACTGATGCTGTCTCTTTCCATAGAAAAAAATATATTGATATATAACTCATGGACTCAACACTCCTTTCCAATAATAAAACTCATGGTGTCAACCTGTCTACCAAAAGACTGAAACTCCTTGTACTGTACTCGATCTTTTTCAGGGGTGATGGAGAATGGGCACCCGACCGCTGTGAACAAGCTGTCGGTGAGGTCACGATAATGCGTGCGCGAGTTCCTGAATGAGGTTCGGCTCCTGCTCAAGGTGAAGCACCGCAACTTGGTGTCTCTCCTTGGCTACTGTGATTTCCCTCTTGTCATTTCCACCTCGTTTATCCCTACTTCCCCAATGGCAGCCTCGACCACATTCTCTTTGGTGAGAGCTACTCCGCCTTGTTCATGTTTGTTCTGAATCGTTTGCCAACACTCAGTTTGATTATGTGTGGATAATAAGCATTTAATTCTCGGTTGCCATACTGTTGTTTGTCCATGAACTGAATGCTATTGCATGTGTGTGTTAATAATCAGCATTTTAGAGCAACTACATGTACATGTGTATTGATTAGTTACTGAACTTCGTTGGAAATAAGCAACTAAATGCACTTTGACCAGACAATATTGTTGCAAAATCGAGGCAAAATAATATCATTAAGCAATTTTTACCTCTCTTTTGTTTTTGTTTTTTGTTTTTTGGTTTTTAGATTGCAGGTTAGTTTTGCTTCTCTGCTTTTCCCACAGATTTCCTGTGGGTTAGTTCCTCTTCTCTGCTTTTTTCCACAAATTTATGCATCTGAGCAATAAACTTTGAAGGTAAAGACTTTGTGTTGGATGGCCGTGCGTTTGTCGCTCCGCACGGCCTGCTCCATCCACCGTCGGTGGACAATCCGAAGGACAAGCCCAATAGACGCTACCACTGCAGTGTTACCGGTTTATGTATGCAGTTTACCCTTGGGACATGTTTGGTGAATGTAATTTTACGGTTTTGCTTCCCTAGTTTTTATCCACCGGTGGCTTCCAGCTTAGTTTATTAGTTTCTTAACTTGCATAGATCTAACCTTGAGAAAGTCATAGAGATCACTGACATAACTTTCAGGCACAGCATACATGAACAAACACTGAAACGCAATCAAGCCATGCATCTTACCACTCACCAGGTCCATCACCACTTATAACAGTTAATTAAGGAACAATTAGGCATTAGTGCCACAGCTCGTAACACAGTCAGGTCCACGCTTCATTAGAACAATGCAAAAATAGTAGATTTCTAAAGGTAGGCAAGAGGATTGAATGACAAGATCGGGCAACAAAAGTTGTTGCTTATTTGATCATTCCTTGCTCTCAGCTAATATGTGACCATTTTTATTCACTAGCTAGTTGTTGTAACTCACCATTGTAGGTTTTTTAGTCTCAGTGAGTGTTCTAAGTTTTATGATACAGTGATGTACCTTTTAAGCATCATGACATGCATGTTTTTTTTTTTTGCACGACAACATGAGTGGGTGATTTAGTGCTATTTTTCACTACTCTTACCATATTTCTCCTTTTATTTTCAAGCGTTACTCTGCACTCTAAGTGACTTTAATCATGCACAGGTGACAAGGGAAGGCTGAGATTCCATTTCTTAAGTAGGAAAGCGTAGATTGGGAGGAGGGTGCCGACTAATGCAGGTGACATATGTTGGGAATATGTGTTTTTTATATCATCACCTTGTCTCTATTGGAACTGTTTTTTTTGCAAATAAATGTGGGATGGGGGCTGTGGGTTGCAAATGAACACAAATACTATACTTACTTTTTGAGAATACATAAATAGCCTATTTAGGAAGACATTGTTGCTTAATAAATAACACTTAAATTGCCTAAGAAATTGCAATCCACTACAACATTACCATATTTACTTCATGTGGGTTTCTGATTTCGAAACATGCTTAGAAATACTTGATTGTCCAGTTCATACTTTAAATTGGCATACTTGCTTTGTTTCACTTGCAGTTACAGGTTTCTCGATGACAGCTATGTTGCACCTCACCTTGAGCACCTTCCACCTTGCAGCCTTGCAGGGCACGAACGCAACCCTATTGTTGACCACAAATTTCAGGTTAGTTTTGAACCGGACCTACTTTGTTGTTACACGTACATTGATTTTCTGTATTCTGAATGTGTTCGTGGATATGAGAGGGGGTAGGGGAGGTGTTGATTTGTTGCCAGCAACGAGGCATTCTAAGCAGGCGAGTTCCTCTCCATTACCGATTAAGATTAGTATACTGTTGTTTGATACTGTAGTTTATGCTCTGAATTTATGCAATTTCTCAGTTCAAACCAATAAATTAGCCCACATGCATTTAATTAGAATTGACATAATCACAGGCTGGGGGGGTTTTTATGATGGTTCAATTTTATTGTTCTTATTATTTCAGTTGCATGTTAGCGTGAACTTTTTCATGATAAGCTCAATTGCTCAAATTTGATTTGCTTATATACCTGAACTAAAGTCATTAGGGATGATCTTGTTTAGTCCCATGATGGGGATCCAATATGCTGGATTTTAATACACTTCTTTAGTGCAAAACAATAGAATAGCCTAATCAAAATACTAGATCATTGTAATGTAATAAATATGTGTGCCTATACTTTCTAGAGTTGACATTAGCCGGTGGTCAATGGTAGATTACTGACACCATCTATGCATCCAGCATATTAATTTCCTGCTGAAACCTGAATGGAAGTGCACTGTGTTAGGGTGAGATGCATCACTCACTTACTGTCAGTCAGTTAGTTAGTCACAACTCTTGATGTGAACTGTAAACACTAAATGCACAAAGGAACAGTACCGCAGAACTATAGAGCAAGTTGCAGGCAGCAAGCAAAAAAAGTGCAGCCGCTGTCCCGCAATCTCCATGGGGAACAAGGAGAAGGTCTGGCCCGCGCGATGCGTGTTCTGCGATAGCCACTGCTCGCCTCAGTCTTGCACGAGTGTCCAGATAGTGCAACCAGTTAATTCTTCGTGAGGCCAGGTGCTACAAGCACAATCAAGCAAACATGCTAATAGTACCACAAAAAAAATGCATGTAAATTTATTTATGCAATTTAATATCATTAGTCAGCCAAGTTATTAGTAATCTGGTGGCAATTTTATTTGTATCCAACACCAAAAATGTGTATGTAACCTCTATTCTTTTTATTGTCAAGCGTTACTTTGTGCTCTAAGTGACTTTAATCATGAACAGGTGATAAGGGGAAGACTGAGATTCCATTTTCTCGAGTTGGGAAGAGCAGATTGGGAGGGGGTGCTGACTAATGCAGGTGACTCATTGTTGTTGACAAATTATTTTTCCTTTTTTTCTACTGTTATGATGACCCTTTCTATTCAACCATTGAACTAGTTTGCCTTTTGTATAAAAACTACTTATTGACATCATCACCCCTGCCTCTATTTGATATGTATTTTTGTAAATAAATCAGGGGTTGGGTGTTGGGGGTGGGGTTGTGGGTTACAAATGAACATAGACACTATACTTGTTTTTCATAATACAAAGATTGCCTAACCATAGTGGCCCACTTTGATTCAAACTCATCTGCATCCCAATCATTGCTAACAAATGTAAAACTTGTTCATCTCCTAAAAATCAATTCTTTGTAGCCTGCACAAGCAATGAGTGAGAGGATTATAGTGTAGGCTGCATCAGAGAGTAGCAGTAATTAAAAAAACAAGTGAACGCTACTGCAGGCTCATGTAGATTTACATGTAGGCAACTTAGTCAAACTGATTACGCAATAATGTTGTACTGAATTAGGCAAAAAAATGAGGTTATGCAATTTTGTATGGTACATGCTATGATGTACCTCATGTTTCAATGCATTTACATACAACTATGCTTATATATGCTATGACATCTGATTGTCATAGCCCTAAATCTTTTAATATTTAATTGCAGGTGTGATGGACTCAAGCATCAACATGAGATCAAATGAACAAAGGCTTATGTACAGTAGCAATCGAGATGTATGATCCATCAAAAGGAGGTTTTTAGTGCAGCAAGATGTATATATATCGGAGTAACAGATGAAAATATATTCATGTTAACTAGTAAGAACAACAAACAGTTGTAATAATAACAAATATGTAGTAAGAACAATGGTTGTTAACTTGTCTGGTCATTATGTGTAATTTCTGGTAAAATGAAATTCTGTGTAACTAGCTTCTGTATTTTTCTGCTGATGTTTGTGTTTTGTTCTCTCTTAAGGCTGATGGTATTTGTTTCCTGCTTACACTTCTTGTTATATAACTTGCCCAATGATGTATATTTTCTACCTATTTTTTTTGTCTCTGATCTAAGATGACCGAGATACTATTCAAAAATATCTCAATATATCAAGAATTATATGTGATGAACAATTTTACATTTGATTTTGTAATACTTTGGATGTGGGCTAATAATTCCTAGCAAATCTAGGAGCAGCAAGCCTATTGGGGAAGCAGAGAGTGGCACGAGAAGAAAAATGAGTGGAAAAGCAAATTTACCAAAATAGGAATAGTTACTGTATACTTAGGAACACTTTCTGTAAATGGAGTGTGCGTGCCGTATGCTAATAGCACGGCCGGCCGTGCGTTAGCCAGGCCCCTTTAACTTCCAATATTTTTATAATATCTTATAATTTAGGATAGGAAGAGAGGAGTACGTAGGACTAGCAGCCGTGACGCACACCAGCGGTTTAAACTAGCATTCACCATTCCATCAAAAAAAAAATCCATAAAAAAAAACTAGCATTCACCATGAGAAAGGCAGTAATTAAAAGTTTGCGAATTGCAGTAAAAAACCGCGCGTTGGACAATCCCCTAACTTGCACTGCTGCAAATCAGAACCTAGTGTACAAGGTAAGGCAGTAGAAGAAAAACAGAAGCTATTTGTAATGATGAGGAGCTGAATAAACTTCTTCAGATCAGAATATCCTTTAGCATGGTGTCGAATACATCACGATGAATCTGAAGATCACATCGCTGCTGGATACTATACATACAATATAGGGAAAAATGAATGGCCGGAAGAAACTATTTTCTCTAAGTACCCCCACAAATGGGGGCAACAAGAATATTAAAAAAACGAGGTACGGGGTAAAATAAGGCTTCGCTCTGTGCCTGTCCCCGACACGTCAATTTCAGAAAACTATAACAACATCATGTAATATACACAAACGGCACTACAGTCCCGAAGGAAAATTGCTGACTTGGCCTTGTTCCAA
>CM039122.1:61775913-61822364 GCA_022036555.1 Microstegium vimineum
TGCATCTAGAGAGCTACTCCTATAGATGGAGCGAGCCTTGACAGTGAGCAGTACTGCAGTAGTGACATCGGTTTGGGTGAGTAGTTTGCATCAACATCCCACGTGCGGCTGTTTTTATTTTTTTTCACCTCATCTCTCCTGCTGCGTCACTACTGTGTCTGTCTGTGGAACTCTTCAGTAAATACTAATAGCGTCTGTTTTGGAATGCTGAAATTTCACATTGATTGTACATCAAGTTCATATGATGAGTTCAGTTAAAATTTCAGGGGAAAAAAGGTAGGAACAGGTAAAATTTTCCGCATTCCAAACAGGCCATAGAAGTCTAGAAGAACACAGAGTTCAGTCTGTAGTTTCAGACAGAGGCCAGCAACAAGCTGCATCTGTCCGTCAATGTGTTACGAGATGATGAGCCATTAAGCCTTATTGGAAACTTAAAAAAGAAGAATAAAAAGAACGACTCCATCCATGTACTGCTTGTGCCACCTTTGTTTCAAATGATATACTACTTACTACTAAACAGTTTTGCATGCTCTGTTATTCTGTTAATGGCTCTCCTCCCATCTCATACTGTCATACAGCAGCAACCAGGTAATGTTTAGTATATTACCATTTGTGCTAGGTTACTAGGAGCACTGCATTAAGTGGGTACCAATCCAACTTGAAGTTATTACTCGATCGTAAATCTTCTCAAAACATCTCTAGTACCAAATAATCAGTACAAACTACACAGATGAGCCGTAAGAAGAGGCCTACTCGATCGAGTACCAGTACAGTACGAGTACCAGGCACCACCTAATCAACCAACACTGATGCACTGCACTGCTCCTGATCATACAGGAGTAACTGCAACTACTAGGTGTTCATAGATCGCCAGAAACTCACTGGTGAAATGAAATCTAGAGGGAACTGAATCCGGCCAAGCACGTAGGGGCCCTTCCCAACCCTCAACCGCACTGCATTTACTACTCTACTGGTATCATCATCATCGTCATCGTCGTCCATGCTTCTTCATTCCTTGTAAATCTAGTGACTGTACTGTTAATTTCTTTTTTTGTTTCGCACACAGTCCTACATACTTATCTGAAGTCTGAATTTATTCACCGCTGCATTTTCCCTATACTCTTGCCATACTCTCTCTAACAGTCCAGGCCACATTTTGCATCAAGGATCCAAGATACAGTGCAGGTTTTGTGCAGAAACAAGTTTGTCTGTTTTTGAAGTATTTCTGCACTGTTGAAGTGAAGTGAAGTTAAGTTTGCAGACAGTCTGTGTTTTATCATTTACCGAGTGGGACCGTAGGTGGAGTGGAGGAGACAAACAAGTGCCCTACAATTACAAATGACATGGACAGAGTGCATGCAATGCAATGCATCAGGCACAGCTTCACCTTCTTATGGAGGCCATTGAATTCTGGTGTTCCCTGCACTGCACTGGACAGCAGGAGGATGAAAAATTGAAAACAAGAGAGTAAAGGCGAGCGGTAGAGATCTCTCATCTAGGAGCTAGGAGGAGCTAGAGTCGGTTCAAGTACAGAGTTTCTACTACGCATCCTGTCGGTTGCTCGAATTGGCCAGAGACTCTGATTGACAGTTGTAGAGGTCGTCGACTTCTGCACACAGTCAAGTACACAGCAAGTCAGGAACGGAGTTGAACTTGAACGCATTTCTTCAAAGCATCAGAATAGCACGATGGGTGGGGAAAAAATTGCAGTAGCTGAGCAGTAGTGTTGTTCACTGTTGAGTGATATCATTTTTGTTGTCGTTCGTTTTTATTATATTTTGAAAGAGGTCGTTCGTTTTCATTATCAAACAAAATACTACGGCAGCCGAAGGTCGCCTGAACTTCACTGCAGAAGGAGACACATAAATCACAAAGCAAAGCGAAATCAAAGGTGGCCTTGGATTTTCTGAGAGGAGAAACACAACGCAGCCCTTCCTTCCCTCTCAACTTAAGAGCGTCGTCTATTTGTTTTTTTGGAGTGATGCTTAGCTGTTCCGAGGTTTTGTTCTTAATGCGTGTGAGTGAGACTGACACCTAGATAGGCACCAATGCAAGCTTGGTTTGATTTGATGGGTGATCGTGATCCTCGTACGACGACGACGATGTCAGGATTGCCAAAGCATCAGAGGTTGATAGCAGGTCATTGTCGCTGAATCTCTCCTTCCCTTCCCTAATAAAGCACAGATGCATGTACAGTGGCCTGAGAGTGATGCTACTTGCATATTAGATGCGTGGCACACTGGCACTGCGTAGTCATCAGAGAATCAATCAGACACGGCATGTGGTGTTTTCTTTTTGGATGAAACTGTGGTGTTTTGTTTTGCAGCGGTCATCAACCTATCGCTTCATTATATTTGCTGTGCTGTGCTGTTCGTTGATGGCTGCATACAGTACTTGAGTGGAGAGACTAGAGTGACAAAAGTGAAGATCATTTCCAGTGCTGCTAATAATCATGCTTCGAAGCTGTGATCTAGCTATAGCTATAGCTGCTGCTAATTTATGTCCCCTGGACTAATCCGAAGATCGATCGGTGATGCTGGTCAAGTTTTAGCTTCCAGTTTGCAGGCCGGATCACTGGATCAGTATTATTAACTTTACCGCGGCGATGGAGCTGCCGAGCTGAGAGCTAGCTGGGGTCCTGTCCTGGTCCTGGTCCTGGTCCTGGAGGTGCAGTGGCGGATGTGGATGGAGCTGGAGGAAGGTGGAGGAAAGAAAGGCGACCCATTTCACCGGCCATTTTATGGTCCCGGCTACGCGAGTTCTTGCATGCCTCCTCACCCTCCACCGCCTGCCTTTGCATTGCATTGGTTGGTTGATCCATCGATCGATCGAGCTGCGAGATGGTTGGATGGATGGATCGGATTCGGATCCCGCCGTGGCAGCTGCAGCAGCGCCACCCACCGGCAGCCGGCAGCTGGCCAAGTAAATGGAAGGTCGGTCGCACGGATCGACGAAACATGCCACGGCACGGCACGCCCGACCGTCCCGTGTCCTTGGCCTGCCTGCTGAATGGTAACCGGCTCCGGCGGGCAGGGCCGTCGGTGTCGGGGAGTGGACCCCGGCCTCGTGGGTTACCACCACTCAGTGGACAGAGAGAGAGACAGACAGACAGACAGACAGACGTGGGCCGGGCCGGGCCGTTTCGTCTCCGCCAAACGATCGTTGGGCTAAGATTCCTTCTCTGCTTATCACAGGTACGTGAACATATGGGCCCAGCCCAGGTAGTTGGATCGACGTGCCTGACATGGGCCTGGCCCGTCCTCTCTTTTGAGAGAGTGATACAGAGAGAGTCCAGAGTTTGGCTATTTCAATCCATCATCATCATCCTCATCTGTAGTTTTATCAAAAAAAAAAAACCTTTGTAGTGGGATTGCAATCATCATTGACAAATCTATCTCTACTTGTACTGTACTGTACTTATTAAGCTCATGTATTCATAATTCTCAGAAATAAAGTCATTCCTTTCTTGTGGTTGTTTTTTTTTCCACTAGCGCTTTTGTAAAAGACACATTAATATTGTCATTTTTTCTTTCCTCTGCACGATGTGAAATAAATGAAAGTCGGACATTGAAACCTCAAGGTTTGGTTTCGCAACCAGTTACCTTTTCAAAAGGACCAAATTGCCTTTCTTCAAGATTTTGCTATGTTCAGATAAATCTCTAAATTAATTTTTGGTTCAGTTTACTACTCTTAACTATTTGAGTTGGTGAATTCCTCCACTACAAAATTCGTTTCTTCAAGCACACATGATCATATTTTATATTAAAAATATATATCATTATTTTTTTATCACGCTAAATTTCTCAAGCTAGAAAAGTGGTCCGAACCACTACAAAAGTGGTCCGTTCTAAAACTCTCAGTCTCCGGCTGCTGAGAACTAACAACATGGATGGCAAGCCCTTTGTTTGGACTTTGTAGCGTTTTCATTTCTTTTCTTTTATCAAACTTGTTCACACCGGCTAAGAGTAGTACTCCCTCCATTCTAAATGGTAAGTTATTTCAAGAATCTTGGAGAGTTAAAATATTTTAAGTTTGATCAAAGATTATAGAGAGAAACATAAAGATTTATGACATCAAATATAATATGTATAGTATGAAAATATAACTAATAAAAAATTTAATGATACTTAGTAAATATGTTATTATTATATTATATAAATTTAATCAAACTTTATAAATTTTGACTCTCTAAGATCCTTAGAATGACTTACAATTTGGGATCTTTTTGACCAAGTACGTCTTCGCTCGCAGACCCTAACTGCTCCAATCCGCGTTTATTAGCATGCTGACTCATATACCAACGAGCCGTTAGATCATTAGTTAGATGTTATCGGATTCACATCAATTCATATGTATTAAGATGAATTGAAATAGAATTTAAACTAATTCTATTCCAATCTACTCGACATCTAAACAAAGTTTCAATTTAATTATTGTCGGTGTTATGACCCGGGGGTCAAGACCACCAACGAGTAAATTTGTATATCGCGTGCTCCCTCTCTCAGACGTGATGCAAGATGGACACAAGATTTATCCTGGTTCGGGCAGAGAAAGCCCTACGTCCAGCGGGGGGAGGATGACTTGTATTATCTCGCACCAAAGCGTACTCGTACAGGGGGGTACAAGCTGTGTTACACGGAGTCGGCCACCCGAGGGGTCGATCGAGCGGCTGTGTGTGTGTGTGTGGCGTGGTCTAGGGTCCTTGAAAACCAAAGTCGGATCAGAGTCCTAGATGAAGTGGGATCCGACCGAGAGAGACTCCAACCTTCTCTTGAAATCGGGAAGAAGAAGTCCCCGCCCTCCCTCTACCTCGGCATCCCCCTTTTATAGACCAAGGGGGAGACTCGAGGGTACAGGGTCCTAATAGTAGAAGTATGGGCGGCGCATCCACGGCACAGTGTTGGCGAAGAGACATCGAGCACTGTGGCGGCGTGGTCTTCCCGTCCTTCAGGCGTTCCCGGTCGTGGCACCAGTAGAAGTCGTCGCAGGGCGGTGTCCGTAGGCGGGCACGAGTCCCACGGCCGAAGCAGGACGGGGCGGATGGGACGTCTTCCGTACCGGAGTTGTTGAAGAGGAGGGGGTCGAGCCCCCGGTCGAGGGGGGAGGTCGAGCCCCGTATGACTCCGTCACGTTCCCGAAGTCGTTGTCGAGGGTCGTACTGTTCACTTTCCGAGGGGTACTGTAGAAGTCCGTGCTTGCGTAGTGGCAGCAGTGGCGGCACAGTTGACGGGAGTCGGGGACCTGTCGGGGAGTTGGCGGATTTGACAGTGGACGCAGGCGCCCATGTCGTCAGGTGGGTTTACTTTTACCCATGCTGAAGTGGTTGGGTTAATCGAGCCCTCGTCCGTCGACGGCGCTCGGAAGGTCGAGGCGTCGACAGGTTGAGGAGGTTGAAGTCGAGGTGGAGCCGGAGGGTCGTTCGTTCGACCCCTCGTCCGTCATCGAGGTAGAGCCGGGGGGTCGTTCGTCCGACCCCTCGTCCGTCGTCGAGGTAGAGCCGGGGGGTCGTTCGCCCGACCCCTCGTCCGTCGTCGAGGTAGAGCCAGGGGGTCGTTCGCCCGACCCCTCGTCCATCGTCGAGGTAGAGCCGGGCCAGTGGCTGGTTTCCGCAGTCGGTGTAGCGGGGGCCTTCGATCGACGGGCCGCGTCTTACCGAACAGTAGGCTGATCCTTGCCTTAAAAATGGTTGTTATGTTTAGTGTTAATTTATCGAAGGGTTTAGGGTACCCCTTACCTTCGTACCCGACAGTAGCCGCCGAGGCCCCAGAGGAGTGATTTAGAACTCCTCTGGGGGCTATGATACGCGTTTCTCGGGGGGAGCAAGAATTGTCCGGGGGCTTTATCCTCGGCCTGCAGGGTTAGTGAGAAATCTGATTCTCCGAGGGGTGCGCGCGAGCGCACCCCACGGGGGTAGCCCCCGAGGCCCCAGAGGAGTGATTTAGAACTCCTCTGGGGGCTAAAATACGTTATGTAGTGGGGTCTTTAAAGGATACCTGGAGACGCGGCACCTTCCTTTTCCTGCAAAGAGAAGTGTCCGAGGGCGGCTGTCGAACCCTACCGAGGGCCAGCCTTCGGTCCCTCGAGCACCACTGGAGTCAGAGCACCCCGCCCGCGAGGTCGACTCTGTCTGCCAGGTTACGAGTTTTCGACCCTCTTTCGTCGAGGGGTGCCGTGCGTAGTCGGGCCCTCGAGCCCTTGAATGGCTAGGCCTTCACTACCTCGTAGCGTCCTTCCCACGGATCCTTTCGCTCGGATCGTGGGGTGAAGAGCATCGAGCTATCCTCGTTAGGACGACGAGCCCGAAGTCCTCGGTGAGCTGTTCTCGGGCATGAGTCCATTAGAAATGGTGCCCTGTACGGGTAAAAATCCGAGTGAGAACTTGACCCCATTCGATAGGGATCGACTAGCGGCCCGGAGGCGTTCTCATTGTTAAGCAAGCCGTACGACTCGCTAAGCACGACCATATGGACCACCAAGGTGCCAACCCCGTTCGATAGGAGTTGGTGGCTCGATGCCTCCCAGCGTAGGGATCCTTAGGTGTTCCTAGGTATGCCTCGGATATGTCCCAGGGAGTCTCGAGAGTTCGTTCTCGAGCCTCCGGGGACATCCCTGACTCGTGTACTCGAGGGCGGCTGTCGAACTCCGTTCGTGGAGCCAGCCTTTGCTCCCTCAAGATTTGGGGGTGGGCCGGAGTCCGATAACCATGGGTCCTTCCTGACCTCAGGTACTCGAGGGCGGCTGTCGAACCCTATGTAAGGGCCAGCCTTCGCTCCCTCAAGATTTGACGGATGGTTCGTCATCCGACGCTATCCTCAGGAGGAGGAGTCCGACCTTGTGGACCGCCGAGGGGAAAAGCAGGTAGTTGTTGTATTGAACTTGGGGACATACCTGTGTTGGAGCTCTCGAGGGAGGCTGTCGAACCCCGGACCGGCCAGACTCTACCCCTTCGAGGCCATGTATGATCTGCAGTTGACGACCCGAGGCCCTTGTCAGGCCTCGAGCACTCGAGGGGGGCTATCGAGCCTGTTCGTAGGCCGGCCTTTGTCCCCTCGAGATTTTGGGGGTGGACCGAGGTCCTAACCCGAGGTCATTTCTGGCCTTGGGCACTCGAGGGTAGCTGTCGAACCCTCTTTCGAGGGCCAGCTCTCGCTGCCTCAAGATTCCTTACCCTCGAAGGCGACGTTTCCGGCCGCGCGCCTTTTTAGGCGGTGTCCGTTCGGCGCAACAGTGTGGTTACAGCGCGGAGTGCGGCGCGGAACCCGATGATGGGACGTTACGCCTTATCCTGGAGGGAATACGAGGAAGGAAGTACAGGCGAATTAAATGCGGAGATTCTCTCGCGTGTGCCGGATCCGTCCGTTGGCCTCCCACGTATAAATAGTGAGGGCGAGGCGTCCGGTGCCCTTTACGCGCACTTGCCTCCCCCGCCTCCTTGCCTTCGTCTTCCTCGCCTTCCTCTCTGCCTCTGCCTTAGGCGTCCCGCGAGCAGGAAATCTGCGCGAGTGAGAGAGAAAGAGAAAGATAGGGAACGTACCTTCCGCCTCCAAACCCGAGCAAACCACCGTTCCCATGGCCACTTTCCAGCTCTTCGGCGCCGGCGCCTGGCCTGCTTCCTCGGTCCGTCAGTCGTATCTGGAGGGGTTGGTGGAGAGCGGGCTTCTCCGGCCCGTCACCTCGACAGAGAGGCCGGAGTGGATAGCTCCGCCGCCGGACCACGCCGAGCCCAACCCGCCGGAGGGGTACGTGGTGTCGCTCGAGGCCTTCCACCGGGCGGGACTGGGGGTCCCACCTAGCCGCTTCCTGCGCGGGCTCCTCCACCACTATGAAGTGGAGCTCCAGCACCTCACTCCCAATGGTGTCAGCCAGGCGGCAGTCTTCGCCGCGGTGTGCGAGGGCTATCTGGGGATCGAGCCCCATTGGGATCTGTGGATCCACATCTTCAAGGCCAACCTCTTCACCACCTCGGTCAGCAAGGGCGTCCGTCGGGAGGTCAGGGCCGGAGGCTGCAGCATCTATGCCAGGCGGTCTGAGCTTTGGCTTCCTTCGAACCCATCCTCGAGCCACTCCGGGTGGCATTCAGGGTGGTTCTACCTGAGGAACGACGACGGTCTTCTCCCGGCGTACACCGGGAGGACACTCAACGCCGAGCCCGAGCGCTGGAGGTACGGCGTCCCGACGGACAAGCAAAAACACCTCAAAGGCTTGCTGGACGCGCTCAGGCGTCTGAAGGAGAGGGGCCTTACCGCGGAGATCGCTGCGTCAGTGTTCCACCGACGGGGGGTTCTGCCGCTGATGGCTCGACCCCTCCGCCTCGACGAGATGGGTCCGGGGGTTGATCTATCGGGGTGCCGCTTCGTCGAGGAGGAGTTGACCCCAGACCGTGTGGTCAGCCGCATCCGCCGCTTTTTCGCGGGGGGGTTCGCCCTCAAGGATATCGCGAAGGTCCCCATGAAGCCGGACGAGGGCTTCTATCAGCTGGTAAGATCCTTTCCTTCAGTTTAAGTCCTCGCGCCCGCCCCTTCCGTCCTTTCTGCTTGTTCTCTGACCCCCTTGCGTCCCGCAGGGGAATGTGTCCTACAAGCGCTCGCATCCGCCGGTGCCGGAGGACCGGGCCACGAGGGAGGCGAACCGCCTCCGCGCGGAGAAGCAAAAGACCGACAAGGACAAGAAGAAGAAGAAGAAGAAGACCAAGAAGGCTCTAGAGAAGGAGCAGAGGAAGCAGCGCCAGGCCCAACAGAGGCGGTTGGGCCTTGAGGTGGAGCTGTCGCCCTCGGAGGAGGAGGACGAGGAGGAGGAGGAGGACGAGGAGAGACGAGGAGGAGGAGGAGACGGCGCCTGAGCAGGCGGCCGCTGCTACTGGTTGGGAGGGGGGGTCGACTTCGAAGTCGGTCCCTCCTGTTGAAGTTGGGCCACGGGCGGAGCGCCCCGTGGCCTTGCAAGAAGTCACGCCGCGGCAGACGCGGTCGCAGACGCCGCGGCCCTCGTCGGGGGGTCGATCGAGCGAGCCCCCGACGCCCGCTGCGTCGAGCGCCCGGGTGCCGGGTCCGCCGGCGCAGGCGAAGACCGGCAAGAGGGCGAAGGTGGCGTCGTCGTCGAAGAGTCGATCGAGCGAGCCCCCGAAGCCCACCGGGTCGAGCGCGCGGGTGCCGGGTCCGCCGGCGTAGGCGGAGACCGGCAAGAGGGCGAAGGTGGCGTCACCGTCGAAGAGTCGATCGGGCGAGCCCCCAAAGCCCACCGCGTCAGCGCGCGGGCGTCGGACCCGTCGGCGTGGGTGGGGGCCAGCAAGAAGTCGACGGTGGCGCCGCCGGCCCCTGCTCGGGAGAAGGTGGCGAGTGCTGCCTCGACTCCCGCCCCCTAGGCAGCGGCGTCCCAGAGCTCGACCAGCCCGGCGGGCGCCGAGCCGAAGCGTCGGGCTCCGAGGGGGTAAGTCGAGTTCGTAGTTGTTGTGCGTTTTTCCTTTTTTTCGTCGGTGAGGACTCGTGCTTATTATCGCGCACGTGCTCCTTTTTCAGGTCGAAGCGCCGGCTGGGAGCTGCGCTCCCTTCCCCTGCTAAGAAGCTAAAGATGGGGGCTGTGGTGCAAGCCGCCGCCGAGGTTGGTCCGGCAGCCCCGCCCCCTTCAACGGTCGCCCCCGAGGCGGCACAGGCAGCCATGGCCCCGGAGGTGGCTGCGCGGGGGGAGGCACAGGGGGCCTCGGCGCCTACCCAAACGGCGGAGGGGGCGGACCCGCCGGCGGTGATAGCCGTCGAAGCGATGGTCGCGGAGCCTGCACGGCCGTCGGAGGGGGTCACGTCCGGCGCCCCGGGGGGCGCGGAGCTCCTGCCGACAGCGGTCGCGGCCCAGGGGGTGGAGGTGGTTGAGGCCCAGGCTCCTGCGAACGAGCGGGAGGCCCCGGCTCACCCGACGCCGGGGCGCTGGCCCGAGGGTCTGGCGGCGCTGGAGGCTCGACTCCAGCTCGAGCGCGTCGTGGGACCGTCCGCACCGGCTCAGGGCGGGATGCTGATGGAGTCCACCCCCGCCCAAGTGGACGAGATGGTGGCCGAGTTGGTGGACCCGGCGGAACTGGCCATCATCGCGGCTCCTCGGGCGGAGCCGGAGGTGGCTCGACCTCCCCTCGAGGTTGGGGGGTCGGCGTCTCAAGGTAAGTCGCACTTTGATTCGCTCGAGACGCGGTGGGTTTATCTCGCTAGGTATTTAATTTTTTGAGCTCTTTATCGCGCAGAGCCATCCTATCGGCCGGGATCTTTCTCCCCCGGAGGCGACGGCTTGGTGGGGCCGTCGACGTCCTCGCGAGGTGGCGCCGAGGAGGAAGCCTCGCCCCTCTCCGATTACCAAGGAGGGGGGGACCTGCGCATTGGCGTCACCGGGCCGATGGAGCGGAGGATCGCCGCCCGCAGCGCGGCGTGGGGCCAGGAGGTTCTCGAGGTGGCGGACCCTCGAGACCCTGAGCGGGTCTTCCTCACGCTCGACGACCAGTCCGAGCTCCGACGGTGGGAGAACGTCGAGGAGTACCGGGCCTTATTCGAACACTCGGTACGTCGTGCAGCGGAGGTCGCCGCCGCGGACATATGCGAGGGAATGGAGGTAGGTTCCGTTCTACCTTAGATTGTACTTTGCACTGCATGGTTGCCATTTGTTGACGATCTTCGTCTTTATCCCTGTCAGTCGCTGCGGGTGAGGTCGTACGAGAAGTCCCAGTACATTCTCCGGGTACAGGGGCAGCTCTCGACCCTCCACGCCTCTCTGGAGAAGGCGAGGGATGAGGCCGCTCGTGCGAAGGCGGAGGCGGCGACTATCCAGGAGGATGCTGAATCGAGGGTCGCTCATGCGAAGGCCGGCTACAAGGCTATTCAGAAGGAAGCCCGGGAGGCCTTGTCGTCGGCGCAGGCGAAGCTCGATGATGCCCTTCGGTCGACCATCGCCGTTGGGCAGGAGCGGGATGCCGCCGTCGAGGCCCAGCGCAAGGCCACGGAGGAGGCCGCCCGGCTGAGGGGAGACCTCGACGCCGTCTCCCGCGAGCGCGACGCTCGGGCCGCCTCGGAGGAGAAGGCTCGGACCCGCGCGACCTCCTTGGGCATGGTGGCGATGAAGCAGAGGGAGGCCCTCGGGGAGGCATACAAGACCGTCGAGGGTCTCGAGGCCCAAGTCAGGGACCAGTCCTCTGATTTTGACGCCGTCCGCCATCAGCTCGAGGAGGCCGAGCGGGCCTACTCCGCCTTGGATGTGCAGGCCCAAGGTGAGTGTTTTGGGTGTTTGCGGGGTCTGTCCTGCCTCGACCCTTTTTCTGCTTTCGGGTTTTGATTGTTATGTGCTTGTTTCGGCAGAGCTTGCGGAGGAGAATGCCCGCGCCCAAAACGACCTGGACAATCTTCAGGGCCTGCTGAGCGCCGAGGTGAACCTCAACGCGACGCTCTCGGCGGCCATCAACACCTTCTGCGACGACCTCTCGGTCGAGCCGGAGCCAGAGCTCGAGGGGGACACTCGGGGGGAATCCCTGCTGCGCCGCTTCTACGCCATGACGCGGGGGGTGACGGAGAACGTCCGAGCCGCCCTGCATGTGGGGGTGAAGTGGGCCCTCGCGGTCGTCAACTCCTTCTACGACGTGGATCTCAACCTCGTTGTCGATGGGTTCGCTACCGACCCGGATCTGACCGAGGAGCAGAACGACGCGAGGTGTCAGGAGCTGATGGACCACGCGGAGGTGCCCGCAGGCCAGCTGGCGAAACTCTTCGAGCCCGACGTGATCCCCTCGGCGGACGAGTAGCCCTTGGGAGATGTCGACGGGTGGTCGCGGGCTCGCGAGCCATATCTGGACAAAAAAGGTCCATGTAATAGTTAGGCCACTGTACCGACACAATGCCAAGCCCCCGAGGGCTTTTTGTATATGATGCATTTTGATCGATGTGCACAAAGTTAATTTCATTCTTTCGAGCTTTCCCTGCTTTTCTTTGCCTGAGTGGACGCCTGTGAACTAAGTGTTCGACGCACGCTCTTATCCTTGGAAGGGGGGTGGCGAGTAGGGATACCGTAGCCCTGGGGCGTAGGTGAGTCCCTGACTCGACGGCACCCTCGACCCTTAGGGAACTCGAGGCGTCTTTACTTAGTTCAGAAGCGTACTCGAGGGAAAGAACGAGAGGGAGAGTCGAGTTTCGAAAAAACGTTCGAGTTTTTCGGAGACCTAGGAGGGGGGTGCCCCCCCTGTTAGCCCCGAGGGAGGCTCGACTTTGCTGAGGCAAAGTCGAGGCTACCTTAGTGCTGTGGGTGGGTTCGTCTCGTTATTTCTACTTCTCGAGCTCTCTCTGCCTTTCTTTGCCTGAGTCGACGCTCGTGAAGTTAAGTATTCGACGCACGCTCTTATCCCTGGAAGGGGGGGTGGCGAGTAGGGATACCGTAGCCCTGGGGCGTAGGCGAGTCCTTGACTCGACGACACCCTCGACCCTTAGGGGGTTCGAGGCGCCTTTACCTAGTTATGAAGCGTGCTCGAGGCGAAGAATGAGAGGGGGTCGAGTTTCGAGAAAAAGCGTACGGGTTTTTTCGGGGACTTAGGAGGGGGGTGCCCTTCTGCCAGCCCCGAGGGGAGCTCGACTTTGTCCGGGCAAAGTCGAGGCTACCTTCGGGCTACGAACGGACGTGAAAGTGTTTCGAGCACATTTTATTCATTCGAAAATTTGTACATAAATGTGAAAATGTACAAGGCCCTAGGGCCTCAGGGATAGAAGCGACGTAGCTGTTCGATGTTCCACGCGTTGGTGAAGAGCTCTCCCTTCTCGTTCTTCAGTTTGTAAGTGCCGGGCTTCAGCACCTCTGCCACGATGAAGGGTCCCTCCCAAGGTGGTGTCAGCTTGTGACGCCCCTTGCTGCTCTGTCGACGGCGCAGAACGAGGTCGCCAACGTTGAGGTCCCTTTTGCGCACGTTCTTGTCGTGGTAGCGTCGTAGCGTCTGCTGGTACTGGGCCGACTTGAACAGGGCCATGTCACGAGCTTCCTCGAGCTGGTCGAGGGAGTCCTCTCGGGCTACTGTGTTGGCTTGCTCGCTGTAGGCTTTCAGTCGAGGGGACCCGTACTCGAGGTCGGTGGGGAGGACGGCCTCGGACCCATAGACCAAGAAGAACGGGGAGAACCCCGTAGCTCGACTCGGTGTCGTTCGGAGACTCCATAGCATAGCGGGCAGCTCTTTGACCCATCTCTTTCCATGTCTGTTCAGCCGGTCGAAGATCCTTGGCTTGAGGCCCTGCAAAACCATGCCGTTGGCACGCTCGACCTGACCGTTAGTTCGAGGGTGGGCAACTGCAGACCAATTCACCCTGATATGGTGATCGTCACAGAAGTCCAGGAACTTTTGGCCGGTGAACTGCGTGCCATTGTCGGTGATGATGATGTTGGGGACCCCGAAGCGGTGGATGATGTCGGTGAAGAATAGCACGGCTTGCCGAGACTGGATGTTGGCGATGGGCCGAGCCTCGATCCACTTCGAGAACTTGTCGACAGCCACGAGAAGGTGAGTGTGCCCACCCTTGGTTCTTTTCAGGGGACCGACCATGTCGAGCCCCCATACTGCGAACGGCCAAGTTATGGGTATCATCTGAAGAGCTTGGGCGGGTAGGTGAGTCTGTCTGGCGTAGAATTGGCATCCCTGGCAGGATCGAACGAGTTTGGTGGCATCGTTGACTGCCTTGGGCCAGTAGAAGCCCTATCGAAAGGCACTTCCTACCAGGGTTCTCGGCGCTGCGTGGTGGCCGCAAGCCCCTGAGTGTAGGTCCCTCAGCAGTGCCCTCCCCTCCTCGAGGGTGAGGCAGCGTTGGAGTACACCCGACGGGCTGCGTCGATATAGCTCACGGCTGTCCCCGTACAAGACGTAGGTTTTGGCACGTCGAGCTACTCGACGAGCTTCCGTGCGGTCTTCCGAGAGTTCGCCTCGCATCAGGTACTCGAGGTAAGGCGCGCGCCAATCCGTCGGAGGGGTTGGCACTGCGACGGCCCCGTCGATCTCCATGACCTCTCCCCCGCCCGAGGGGGGATCGGTCGAGGGGGGTGGGTCGACCCCTTGCTCGAGGGCGGGAGCCCCCGAGCCTAGGTCGACGGACGGTGTGTGCAGATCCCTCGAGAATATGTCGGGGGGGACCGTCCCTCGAGTAGACGCAATTTTGGCCAGCTCGTCGGCAGCCTCGTTGTACCGACGGGCTACGTGGTTGAGCTCGAGGCCATAGAACTTGTCCTCGAGCTTTCGAACCTCCTTGCAGTAGGCTTCCATCTTAGGATCGTGGCAGCTCGAGTCTTTCATCACTTGGTCGATTACCAACTGAGAGTCCCCTCGCACGTCGAGGCGTCGGACCCCGAGCTCGATGGCGATGCGCAGGCCGTTGACGAGGGCCTCGTACTCGGCGACGTTGTTGGAGGTGGGGAAGTGGAGGCGGATGACATATCGCATATGGACCCCTGAGGGTGATACGAATAGCAATCCTGCGCCTGCTCCCGCCTTCATCAGTGATCCGTCAAAGTACATGGCCCAGAGCTCGCTCTGCACCTGCGCCGGGGGTAGTTGGGTGTCGGTCCATTCGGCGATGAAATCTGCCAGTACCTGAGACTTGATAGCCTTCCGAGGGGCGTAGGAGAGGGTCTCCCCCATGAGCTCGGCGGACCACTTGGCGATCCTTCCCGATGCCTCCCGGTTCTGGATTATCTCTCCGAGGGGGAAAGATGAAACCACAGTGACCGGATGGCCCAGGAAATAGTGTTTGAGCTTCCGCCGAGTGAGGACGACCGCGTATAGCAGCTTCTGGATGTGGGGATACCTTGTCTTGGTTTCGGAAAGGACCTCGCTCACGAAATAGACAGGCCTTTGAACCGGCAGGGTGTGTCCTTTTTCCTCCCTCTCGACTACTATGACCGCGCTGACTACCTGCGTAGCTGCCGCGACATAAAGCAGGAGGGGCTCGGTTGGGCTCGGGGGGACCAAGACCGGGGGCGAGGTGAGCAAGGCCTTGAGCCTCGAGAGGGACTCCTCGGCTTCGGCGGTCCACGCGAAGTGTTCCGTCTTCTTCAGGAGCCGGTAAAGGGGTAGGGCCTTTTCTCCGAGCCTCGAGATGAAGCGACTGAGGCCGGCGAGGCACCCTGTAACCTTTTGCACGCTCTTGAGGTCTTTGATCGGGCCCATCCTCGTGATGGCGGTCACCTTTTCGGGATTGGCCTCGATGCCGCGCTGGGAGACTATGTATCCTAAGAGCATGCCTCGAGGAACCCCAAAGGCACACTTCTCAGGATTTAGTTTTATGCAGTTAGCCCTGAGGCACCCAAACGCAATCTCGAGGTCTCCGACTAGGTTTCCGAAGGTTCTGGACTTGACCACGATGTCATCGACGTAGGCCTCGACGGTCGGCCCTAGGTGTTTCCCGAAGACGTGGAGCATGCATCGCTGGTAGGTGGCCCCGACATTCCGTAAGCCGAAGGGCATGGTGAGGTAGGAAAACATGCCGAAAGGAGTGATGAAGGAGGTCGCGAGCTGATCGGACTCCTTCATCTTTATTTGGTGGTAGCCGGAATACGCATCAAGGAAGCAAAGGGTTTCACATCCCGAAGTGGAATCTACTATTTGGTCAATGCGAGGTAAAGGAAAAGGAACCTTAGGACATGCTTTATTCAAACTAGTGTAGTCTACACACATCCTATCCTTCCCATTCTTTTTCTTTACAAGCACGGGATTAGCTAACCACTCGGGATGATGTACCTCCTTGATGAATCCGGCCTTCAAGAGCTTGTCGACCTCCTCCCCGATGATCCTGCGCTTCTCCTCGTCGAAGCGGCGCAGGCGTTGCTTCACCGGTTTGGACCCGGTTCGGATGTCCAAGGAGTGCTCGGCGACTTCCCTCGGGATGCCCGGCATGTCCGAGGGACTCCACGCGAACACGTCGGCGTTCGCTCGGAGAAAGTCGACGAGCACGGCTTCCTATTTGGGCTCGAGGGTGGCACTGATCGTCAGCACCTTCCCATCCTCGAGGCCGGGGTCGAGCGGGATGGTCTTCGTGTCTTCCGCCGGCTTGAAGTTGCCAGCGTGGCGCTTGGGGTCGGGGATCTCTCCGGACAAGTCGTCGAGGGCCGCGAGGATAGCCGAATCCTCATGGGCTTCGGCTTTTTCCACGCACTCGACGTCGCAGTCGTATGCGTGCTCGTAGGAGGTGTCGACGGTGATGACCCCCGAGGGCCCCGGCATCTTGAGCTTGAGGTAGGTGTAGTTCGGGACCGCCATGAACTTGGCGTACCCCGGTCTACCGATGATGGCGTGGTAGGTGCCTCGCCACGTGACCACCTCGAAGGTTAGCTCTTCCTTTCAGAAGTTCGAGGGGACGCCAAAACAGACCGGTAGCTTGACGCGGCCGATCGGGAGTGCCTTCTTCCCCGGGACGATTCCGTGGAACCCCCCCGCGCTGGGCAGGAGCATGGTCCTCGGGATCCCCAGGAGGTCGAGGGTCTCGGCGTAGATGATGTTGAGGATGCTCCCCCCGTCCATGAGCACCTTGCTGAGGGGGGTATTGAGGATGATCGGGTCGACGACGAGCGGGTAAACCCCTGCGTTGGGGATGTGCTCGGGGTTGTCGTCCTGATCGAAAGTGATCGGCGTGTGGGACCAGTCGAGGTACCGTGGGGCCTGGGCCCGAACAGAAAAGACTTCTCGACGCTCCCTCTTGCGTTGGCGCGTGGTGAGGCGGGTCGAGGGTCCCCGTAGATCATGTAGCAGTCGTGGATCTCGGGGAAGCCTCCCTTTTGAACATCGCCCCTGACGTGGACGTCACAGGGCGGGTCTTCCTTGCCGTCGTCTCTCCTGGGACCAGGAGGGACGAAGTGCCTTCGAAGCATGCGGCAATCCTCGAGGCGGTGGTTGGCCGGCCCCATATGGTAGGGGCAAGGCTCTTTCAGCATCTTGTCGAAGACGCCCCCGTCGGGAGGGGGCCCTCGAGGCTTCCGCTTGTCCGCTGTAGCGACAAGGTCGTCGGGGTTGTCGTCGTGCTCGACGTTGGGCTCGACGTTGCGCCGGCCCGGTTGGTTCTTCTTCTTCTTCTTCTTCCGGCCGCCGTTGCCGTCGTTGTTCCTCCTGGGCCCCTTGTTTCTCTTGGGCCCATCGTCCGAGCCCCCGGGTTCATCCGCGTTGCCCTCCCCCTTCGCTGGGGGAATCTGGAAGAATGCGCCAACGGCCTCCTCGCCAGCCGCGTAGTTGGCGATGACGTCCATGAGCTCGTTGGCGGTTTTGGGGATGTTTCGCCCCAGCTCCCGCACCAACTCTTTGCAGGTTGTCCCGGCGATGAACGTCGTGATGACCTCGTGGTCGGAAATGTGAGTCAGTGCGGTACGCTGCTTCGAGAATCGGCGGGTGAAGGCGCGAAGGGTCTCTCCTGGTTTCTGCTTGCAGCCGCGAAGGTCCCAGGAGTTGCCCGGCCGCTCGTAGGTGCCCTTGAAGTTGCCCTCGAAGATCCGAACCAGGTCGGACCAGTCCTGGATCAAGTCCGGGGGTAGTTCCTCGAGCCACCTTCGAGCGGTGTCGGAGAGGAACAATGGGAGTTGCCGGATGATGACGAGGTCATCTTTGGCTCCCCCAGCTGGCATGCCAGCCTGAAGTCAGCAAGCCAGAGCTCTGGCTTGGTTTCGCCGTTGTATTTGATCAGGCTGGTGGGTGGACGGAAGCGTACGAGCAAGGAGGCCCGCCGGATAGTTCTTCCGAAGACTCGAGGCCCCAGTGGCTCCGGAGACCGACATCGGTCTTCGTCGCTGTCGTAGCGCCCGCCTCGGTGAGCGCTGTAGCCTCGAGCCTCGGCGTCGCCGTATCGACGTCAATTGTTCACTCGAGGGGGGAGGTCGGCGACGAGGCGTTCCCGAACCGGTCGTGGCTCGACCCGGCCCTGGGGCGCCTTGTTCTGGTGGACAGAGGCCTCCCGATTTTGTCGAGGGGGCGCTGCTTGCCGCTCAGAGGCAGCCCCTCGACGCCTCGAGGCCGAGCTCTCCGCCTGCTGGACGGCCGCAGTCTGGAGTAGCCCCTGGATTTCCTCCCTGATACGTTGTGCCTGGGGGGTCGATGGCGCCGGCATGTCGCGGAGCAGCATCGCGGCCGCTACGACATTCTGGCTGGCGCGGTTGAAGACTCGGGGTTCGGCGTTCCCCTCCTCGACGATCTGCCGGTGGACCTCCTGGGCCCGCTCGCGAGCTCCTCCACCCTGAGGACGCCCTCGATCCCGCTCGAGGGCGTGTTCGAGCTGCTGAAGACGCAGGCGCTCCTCCTCGAGCTTGCTGAGGAGCTCCCGGACCTGCGAAATCTGGACGTCGGGGGGTGGATCGGCTCTACGAGGACTTGGGGGAATGGCATCTCGAGGTGGTGTGGCGTTGGCCCCCCTCCCCTCTTCGTTGTCCGCGGTGTCGTCGACGTCGTCCTGGAGGACGGTTTGCTCGTCGAGATGGAAGCACTCCCGGGTGGAGTCGTAACTCTCGTCGGGGGAGTCCGAGTCGAAGTCGGCGTGGTAGGAGTGGGGGAAGAGCCTGCCCCTTTCTTCCTCCTCCAGGCGCCGCCGTAACGTGCCCCACGTACGGGGCAGTTCTGGCCCGCCCGGTGAAGGGGTGGTGACGGGATCGGCCGTCGCCCACGACGGCGTCCATGGAGACTCGTCGTATGTGCGTACTCGCGTCCCTGCGAAAGCAGAGTAGAGTCCGGCATCGTTGCGGAGCCCGTACGGGAACGGGTCACGCGGTGATGACGGGATCAGGGGTGTCGGAGAAGCCACAGGAGCCTCCAGGGATGATGACGTGGAAGAGCCGGAGTCCCATTCGGAGAGACGCCCGCCCTCGACCCACAGGTGTGGGTCAAACGGACCCCTAGGAGAAGGGGCCGTGTCGCCAGCTGGGACCGAGGGAATGGCATCTGGCACCCCAGAATTTGCTCGACGGCGAGCGCGTTGAAGCCGCTCGCGCCTCCTCCTGATCGCAGGCCAGAGTCGCAAGCGGAGGGACCGTCGTCTGATCCTTGCTGGCTCCGGCGCAGCGGAGCTGCTGATGTCTAGGCCACAGGTGGAAGGAAAGACTATGAAGTCGCCCTGGTCCGTGGAAACGAACCCTAGACTACCGAACCAGATGACGGTGTTGAGCGGAAACGGTGGGATGGTGAAATCCATCTGAGAGAGTAGTTCGGAGTCGATCGACACGCGAATCCCCTACCTGGCGCGCCAACTGTCGGTGTTATGACCCGGGGGTCAAGACCACCAACGAGTAAATTTGTATATCGCGTGCTCCCTCTCTCAGACGTGATGCAAGATGGACACAAGATTTATCCTGGTTCGGGCAGAGAAAGCCCTACGTCCAGCGGGGGGAGGATGACTTGTATTATCTCGCACCAAAGCGTACTCGTACAGGGGGGGTACAAGCTGTGTTACACGGAGTCGGCCACCCGAGGGGTCGATCGAGCGGCTGTGTGTGTGTGGCGTGGTCTAGGGTCCTTGAGAACCAAAGTCGGATCAGAGTCCTAGATGAAGTGGGATCCGACCGAGAGAGACTCCAACCTTCTCTTGAAATCGGGAAGAAGAAGTCCCCGCCCTCCCTCTACCTCGGCATCCCCCTTTTATAGACCAAGGGGGAGACTCGAGGGTACAGGGTCCTAATAGTAGAAGTATGGGCGGCGCATCCACGGCACAGTGTTGGCGAAGAGACATCGAGCACTGTGGCGGCGTGGTCTTCCCGTCCTTCAGGCGTTCCCGGTCGTGGCACCAGTAGAAGTCGTCGCAGGGCGGTGTCCGTAGGCGGGCACGAGTCCCACGGCCGAAGCAGGACGGGGCGGATGGGACGTCTTCCGTACCGGAGTTGTTGAAGAGGAGGGGGTCGAGCCCCCGGTCGAGGGGGGAGGTCGAGCCCCGTATGACTCCGTCACGTTCCCGAAGTCGTTGTCGAGGGTCGTACTGTTCACTTTCCGAGGGGTACTGTAGAAGTCCGTGCTTGCGTAGTGGCAGCAGTGGCGGCACAGTTGACGGGAGTCGGGGACCTGTCGGGGAGTTGGCGGATTTGACAGTGGACGCAGGCGCCCATGTCGTCAGGTGGGTTTACTTTTACCCATGCTGAAGTGGTTGGGTTAATCGAGCCCTCGTCCGTCGACGGCGCTCGGAAGGTCGAGGCGTCGACAGGTTGAGGAGGTTGAAGTCGAGGTGGAGCCGGAGGGTCGTTCGTTCGACCCCTCGTCCGTCATCGAGGTAGAGCCGGGGGGTCGTTCGTCCGACCCCTCGTCCGTCGTCGAGGTAGAGCCGGGGGGTCGTTCGCCCGACCCCTCGTCCGTCGTCGAGGTAGAGCCGGGGGGTCGTTCGCCCGACCCCTCGTCCGTCGTCGAGGTAGAGCCGGACCAGTGGCTGGTTTCCGCAGTCGGTGTAGCGGGGGTCTTCGATCGACGGGCCGCGTCTTACCGAACAGTAGGCTGATCCTTGCCTTAAAAATGGTTGTTATGTTTAGTGTTAATTTATCGAAGGGTTTAGGGTACCCCTTACCTTCGTACCCGACAATTATTTACCTCTCCGATCGATCCTCCGTGTCGTGTATATATATACGTACACCACGTAGTCCACAAACAGACCCAGCCAATGCGAGGTGATGGTATATATTACTCCTACTATTCTATGTCTCTTATCTATACCTAATACTAAAGAGGTAAAATTTGTGAATGTGACAATTGTTTCTAGGGATCCCTTGTTTCTATCCACCTATCTACTGCTCGAATATATGTACTCAAGTCTTGGATAGTTAAAATCCGAATCCAAATAGGTTTGTCCGATGAGTACTCGAATACAAATTCTAATTCTAATTCTAATTCTAATTCTAATCTAAATACAAAAATCCATGTGTCTACAGCTGCCGCTTGAATACATGTCTTTAGGCATGGACAGTTAGAATCCTAATCCAAATAGATCACCCAATTAGTACCGAATAAAAGTTCTAATCTAAATTAAAAAGTTTGGCTAAAAATACGTTATATATTCCATTTTTTATCCATATTCAGCCACGCTTCTCCGTCAAGATGAATACAAAATAGAACCAAGTCTGACGTGAAGGCTGAGCTCGGGCGTGGGCTGCACTAGCGTAGCGATGAGGACCACAGGCGCGGGCTGCAACCACGAGGTGGAGCTCGACGAGGTGCCAGCCGCGGGCCGCAACGACGACGCAGAGCGTGGGTGCATCCACGGCGAGGTGACGAGACGGAGCTAAGGCGGGCCACAGGCTGCGATGGCGACTGACGAGGCGGAGCTTGCCCACAAGCCATAGGACGCGAATACGTACCCTACGTGACGACGTGCTAGGCCTAGGCGGCGCTTTGTCACAGACCGCGATGCGTGACGGAACAGGAGGCATGAGTTAGCTGGTTGAAGAGATGAGGTGGAGAATGAATATGGATGGGAAAATAAAATGTGTGTATGGAAATAAATTAAGAAAAAAACATATTAGCAATCCACGTTTTTTTCTGAAAAAACTACACTCCACGTTAATTAGCCACTAAAAAATATTATAAAAAATTAAGTTTGTTTTTTAAAGTACTAATAAATATATTATGTTACGCATTGCTGCATATGGGGCCAACTAAAATACTATATCGTGGAGCGTGTTATTTTGTTTTTCTAGAAATATATGTTTTCTATAGATACATAATACAAACTAAATATATAAAAAAATCAGGACGTCTTAAAACTTGAAAATAAGAAAGTACATGATATGGAGTCTAAATTAATTGTAATACAATATTCATGTAGGGATGAAAACGGATCGGATACGGACGGATATCAGTGATATTACATTTGTTTTCATAATTTTGTTTGGATTCAGATTCCAATACTAATAGTGTCAGTCATGACGGATATGATAGGATTCGAAATCAACATCATAAATATGCGATTTGAGTATTCAGATACGGATACAGTATTGGATGTTGAATATCCGAACACGTATACAGATTGAAGACGATGAAGACGAGCTAGCTAGAACGAGTAAAAAAGCTGGTGATAGCTCCTATTGTTCTCCAAAGGGCTAGCTAGATCACTTCCTAAAACCTTAAGCTAAAACCAGTACTTACCCCGCTGCTTCCTCCTTTGATGCTTTCTCACCGATTGAAGGAACGCCTATCTTATTCTTTTTCTTACAGCAGGGCAGAGGATTTCACAGTTAGCAAATCTTTCTTCTTTCCTTGCAACCTTGGATCGATATGGTTCTTTCCTGGGCTATGCTCTTTCAACGGTTGACAGAAGAGAGGGATACCATTCCCTCCGTTACCTATTCTATTCCTTTGACTGATCACATCAACCAGTGCTTAACAACTTCTACTGCTACCGTGATTCCAATCCCTTCGATAGGTTTCTGTTTTGATAGGATTTATCAGTTCTATTTGAAGATATAAGAATTGCAAAACAAAAAGGGGTGTTCGCTTCGAGAGTTTCATTAAGGTTACTCGTTTCATTTCTTTTAGCAAGAGCAAGCCAAGAAACAGAATGCAAGATAGAAATCAGATTGAAAGTGCAGTTGGTGCCTCGAGGGAACATTTGAATTCTCGGTATCACTTATAAGTTAGTTTTAGGTGCTGGTAGAGAAGATTGACAGATAGGAAGTAGGTTTCATATCTCTTGTATGGAGTTGTAGTTTCCATACTTTTATTCAGTATTGTCCATTCAGCTGGTACTTTCATCGTCCTGGACTAGACAAGTACGTAGAGATCTTCGTGGAACCGGGGAGGGAGTCTCAATCGATCTTTTCTAGGATTCCAACTCACGCCACGCACGAAGATTTATCTATTGATAGAGTTAAGGGCTCGGCTCCCCCGACTCTAAAAGGTTAGGTTACTACCAGCTTGCCTCTATGGAAGAGGTGTACTTTGTACTGTCTAGAGGTCATATAGATTGGAACCCGGAGCGAGTTGAACGAAAGCCTTACCCACTGCTACAACTACTGGCGCTTCAAAGGGCTTAGATTCTAAGGTAGGGGTGTCAGCCGTGAAAGCCTTTGGTACTTTAGTAAGGCGAGCAGCCCTTAAACAAAATAAAAGGCGCGACCATCCCCCCTTCCCCTATTTTTGCATTTCATTCTCTATTTGGCCCGCCTCATGAAAATGATAGGCCTATTGATTCGAAGTAAGTACGAAAGGGTCGGTCAATAGCATAGCTCTTTTTTTTCCTTTCGAAGGAAAGGCCTTCGCATTCTTAATCTGGTAGGGCCGGACGGCTTTGTTTGCCCTAGCTTGGCGAATCATGCCCCTGACCATTCTCGCGAAGTCTTTGCAACGGCTGGGAAACCTGTCTACGAAGCTAAGCATATTGCCACGCCGACCATCAAATACGAGATTGGGCCCCTTCTCAAAGATGGAATGGCCTAGCCCAATAAAGGAAGGTTAACGTACGCGATGCCTTCCATTTGTACGAATCGCGAACATACCACGCACGACCGGGCGTAGAGCCAAAATTCACTGGCAGACCGAGTCGGGCGCAGGTGCCAGATCCTCAAAGTAAAGTATCGATCAGCCTAGTGTACCAACCACGTGGTACGACGGGCACTCAAAGACCTGGCGAATGAGGGCCCACCCCACCCAAGAGCGCTTATGTCATATGGGAACTCTTGCCTGGAAACAATCCTTATGGTTTTCGGTTAGAATAATAAGAAAGAATCAAAGTCCAGGTTGGTTGGTGAGCCTAGTGATAGGAGACTATCTAGCTTGGTTCGAAGAGCACTTGTTGGGTTTAAGATTCGTTTTTTGATAAATGTTACGGCCTAAATGCTGAACTATTGACCCTATTTGTTCGGATGGGTGTTCACCCCAAAGTGTTCCCGGACTGCATGCATACATCCGTAAGTAACTTAGTGCAACATGGCAAATTTCATTGAGAGAAATCAGCAAAGAAAAGAAATCTTCTCCGGGTGACTGGATCGCCCCGGAACCACAAGAATCCTTAGAATGGGATTCCAACTCAGCACCTTTTGTTTTGGGATTTTGAGAAGAGTTGCTCTTTGGAGAGCACAGTACGATGAAAGTTGTAAGCTGTGTTCGGGGGGGAGTTATTGCCTATCGTTGTCCTCTATGGTAGAACCCGTCGGGGAGGCCTGAGAGGCGGTGGTTTACCCTGTGGCGGATGTCAGCGGTTCGAGTCCGCTTATCTCCAGCCCGTGAACTTAACGGATACTATGATAGCACCGAAGGTTACCAATTCGTCAGTTCGATCTATGATTTTGCATTCATGGACGTTGATAAGATCCTTCCATTTAGTAGTAGCACCTTAAGATGGCATAGCCTTAACGTTAATGGCGAGGTTCGAAAGAGAAAAGGCTTGCTTTATTCAATACCTCCTTATCTATGTAGTGTATCTTCATTTTCTTGGTGCTTAATGTTGACATTTCAGTAATGGAGGAAGATTGAGAGTGAAACATTTAGGTACGACAAAAGGAAAAAGGAAACCCTTATTTATAAGTAGCTTTGCACAACAATTGGATCTGGTAAGGTCTAAGGTATAACACAAAGTACCTCTTGAGCGACCCAGGTTCATGCTGGTACTCCTTTCGAAGCCAAATTTGCGTTGGAAAGAGCTTCTTGCATACGATCTCCTCCGGTTGATATTGATGTCGTGATGAACCTCTTTCGGAAGCGAAGGAATCCAAGCCAAGAAAGAACTACCGGCCCTGGTGACTTCATATATTCAGTGCTTGGCGAACGTTGCACACTCCATCACCAATTCCCTTTCATTTCCACAGGCTCCTTCTTTTGGGAGCAACTTTTTGTATGCAATTAGGTCAAATTTCTATAACTCTATAACTTGGCAACTGATCAAAAGAAAGCTATTCCTCTTAGCCCTAGTAGCCCTAGCTATCTAATGCATACTTTCCAACAGGCCCCGGCCTATAACGGCAAATCACTGGCACATGACTGGAAATTGAGTTAGTTAGAGAGCATTAATTACATCACAAATTCCACCTAGGGATTCCTCTACAAAAAAGATTACTCTACTGAACATCTGCAACACATTCCACAACTTTAGTGCACTTTGGTCTCGAAACTGTTGACTAGGCATTGTCTCGATGAACTATTGATCGCAGACTACTTGTTGTGAATTCACAATTGAATCGCTTCTAGTATGATAATTTGGTTTTCTCTCACTTTCTGGTTGTAATAGAAGGTTCATCGGCTCGTATCCTGGTTGAGAAGAAGCAGTTTTCAAGCTTGACTTGATTGGTCAAGAAGACAAAAGGTAGGGTTTGAACTCGCTTGTTTCGGAGCCCAAGGATTCTACTCACTCGCTACACGCTTGCTGGTTTCGAACTAATGTCGGATCACTCGTGGTTTTCTTTTTTCGGGTTTATCTCCTCACATGTTGGAGCAACGGGTAGATTTACATATCTGATACCTCTGCTCCTTCCCTTAGGGCTAGTACTCCAACTTCAACTTCGATTTTATTAATAACTACTTATGAGACCTTTTTTGGCACATACCCCTTAGCTCAAGTTTTTGATCAAACCAATCCATTGACACAAACAGTTCATGAGCGAAAAGTGAGTTGTTTGGGTCCTGGAGGATTGACGGGGAGAACTGCAAGTTTTCGGAGCCGAGATATTTATCCGAGTCACTATGGGCGTATTTGTCCAATTGACACGTCCGAAGGAATCAATGTTGGACTTACCGGATCGTTAGCTATTCATGCGAGAATTGATCACTGGTGGGGATCTATAAAGAGTCCGTTTTATGAAATATCTGAGAAAGCAAAAGAAAAAAAAGAGAGACAGGTAGTTTATTTATCACCAAATAGAGATGAATATTATATGATAGCAGCAGGAAATTCTTTGTCCTTGAATCAGGATATTCAGAAAGAACAGGTTGTTCCAGCTAGATACCGTCAAGAATTTCTGACTATTACATGAGAATAGATTTATGTTAGAAGTATTTTTCCTTTCCAATATTTTTCTATTGGAGGTTCTCTCATTCCTTTTATTGAGCATAATGATGCGAATCGGACTTTAATGAGTTCTAATATGCAGCGCCAAACAGTTCCACTTTCTCGGTCTGAGAAGTGTATTGTTGGAACAGGATTGGAACGCCAAACAGCTCTAGATTCGAGGGTTTCCGTTATAGCCGAACGCGAGGGAAAGATCATTTCTAGTGATAGTCACAAGATCCTTTTATCAAGTAATGGGAAGACCATAAATATTCCTTTAGTTGCCCATCGATGCTCTTAAAAAAAATACTTGTATGCAACAAAAACCTCGGA
Source organism: Microstegium vimineum (assembly GCA_022036555.1). Taxonomy (NCBI): domain Eukaryota; kingdom Viridiplantae; phylum Streptophyta; class Magnoliopsida; order Poales; family Poaceae; genus Microstegium; species Microstegium vimineum. Next base: position 61,802,154 of record CM039122.1, read on the forward strand.
GGTAAAACAATCTACGCCATGAGGCCAGAGCCTATCTCCAACTGCGAAGCTGCAGGCTACATGGGCAATGGCAGCAACCTGCGAAGCGACGCATCGCTACAGCGGCCTGCGTGCTACGGCGAGCGCGTGGCACGGAGGCGCCTGGCCTGCGAGCTACGACGAGCGGCATCGACGCCGCTGACGCAAGTGGAGCAGGCGAGCGGTGGACCGGCAAGAGGAAGCAGCTGCCGCCTGGGCCTAAGCCCTAGGTCGCGGCTGCGCTCGCGGGAGCGTGGGGTGTGTCCCGTGGCCCTGGCTGTGTGCAGCACACTCGACGCTCGACGCACTTGGCCCTGCCACAGAGACGGGGGACGTGCGAGTGCGACGAGCCACCGCGAAGAAGCGACGGATGTCGATGAGGCCGGCGAGGCGGATGTTGGCGAGGTGCTCAGCGACTCAAACGTCCTAGGAAGCCTCGACGCACCGGCGGAGGCGGAGCTGAAGGCTGAGGACCATGCCGAGTACACGCTGACGCAGGTGAGATACGAGCTGGCTGCACACAAACTGTTCGACGAATTGTTTATTTATCCATCAATAGCTCTCGTGTCTTTGCAGGGCAGAGGAGCCAGTGGACTCGGAGGCGCCGAGCTGGTATTCTATTTTTATGTGGTACTAGGCACGGAACGACGGACCTCCTCGGCACAGAGACAGTGTTGGTGAAGCTGGACTCCGACGATGGTGATTGAGGAGTTGATGTATTGGTAGTTGATATGATGATTTTCACATAATATGTGTTCGCTTGTTTGTCGTTTGGGATCTTTGGAACGAAAGCATGGACCATGGCATTTCGATAGTGTCATGAGATCATGGAAGGTAAGATCCAATGTGTTTGCTCCTAATGATTTTGTCACTTGCAATTGCAAGATGAAAGTCTGGGAAAAATCTGTGCTCGGGATGTTCTGACCATACCAGGGTGAAACTGAAACTAGCATGCTACTGCTTGCGTTGGGTGAGCTTGCTCCTGTGCACAATGCGTTGATTCCAATCCAAATATTAATCATGTATTGCCGACTAGCAGCACTGCAGCAGAGTGCAGTCCCTGTTTGAAGCCGCCGTTCCTCTGTATTACGCCGATCGAACAGTCCAGCACCAAGAAGTCGAATAAGAATACACCGCTCCTCCTTTCAGGAGTCCTGCGCTGCGGTCAGTACTGCCATGTTTCTTCAGAGAAGCCAGCCCCCATAACTCTGGTTGTCGTCTCTCCTAGATACAAGAATTTGTTCATCCCTCTTTAAAAATTTCTATATGATACCTCGGCGTTCTACGCCCATGTCCCATATATACCGACTCCAATTCGACGATGCTATGAAGTATGATTCCAAGATATATTAGAACAAACCATGATCATTGAATAAATCTTTAAACCATAAATTGTTTAATTGACATTTTGATCATTCAACAAATTATGCATCTCGTTGCAACGCACGGGCAAATTTGCTAGTAATAATAATAATAATAAAGAGGCAAAATTTTAGCCTATTTTTTCGTCTGTTGGGCCTAATCTTCGCGACATTTGTGGCCCAGTTCAGAATTGAATTGCACCTGCAGCCCACTTAGGCGAGTACAATTGAACCTGAGCCCACCAAACTTGCAGCCCACTCAGCCGGCCACAACTAAGGCTGGTGGCCCAACCAAGCAGGCCGGACCACTGTAAATTAATTTGCCATTTAATAGGATTTGAACCATGGTCTCTACTCCCACAACATGAAGGCTTACCACCACACCACAGTAGAATATATATGATAATTAGTGAACTTTTATTTATTTATCGTTGAACACTTCCAAACTTTTCAAGGGGACATATCTTTTTAAAGGTTGGCAAGATAAATAAATAAATAAATATATCTTCCCTTACTTAGCGGGACACGGGTAATGTCTTTCGTTCGGACTTGTACAATTTTAAATAGCACTTGTCTAACTTAATATCGGACTCAAAAATATAAAAGTTTAAACAACACTTGTCTAGCTTGATACAAAATTTGTTTTCAAAACCTATTAGGTCATGTATATCATCAGACTCGGAAACCACATAGCTTTAGATTTATATTACATGCTCACGATGAAGATAAATATATTATATTTTTCATGACTGATTTCATTAATGTATGCATATTTTCATTAACGTTCGATTTTAAACCACACCTATTCTCCCTTTGGTTTTGCGGCTAATTGGAGTACACCATATTTCTCATGACCGTGGTGATTATTAGATTCCCTGATTATACAGATGTATATATGGCAACACTTACCTCATATTATCTCCTGTACAATTCCTTTCCTACTTCAATATGTTATTTTTAAATACTTATATACTTTAACATGATTGAATAAAAAAATATTGTGTTATATCTCTATTATTATTATTATTATTATTATTATAGTATTTTCAAAATTTTCTTTTCCATTGTTTTTCCACGCCACTTTTTTTTGTAGAATTTTTTCCCTCACGTGATAGAAAACCAACTTGGATAGGATTGAAATCATCACGAAGAGCTAGATTGAGACCAAATCAAAACCCACGAGATGCAAGAGAACCAGATTGAAGATACCCTGAATGTACCAGACCAAGATCAAAAGAAGAGCACATATTAAATCAAACCAAGCCAAGAACAAATCAAAAACACCATGGACAACTAGATAGAATCGAATTAAACGGTTGAACCACTGAGTACTACTCTCGTCATAATCTCTTATTAGTGTTTGATAATTTTTTTACTCCCATTGTAACGCATGAGCAATTTTGCTAGTAAATACTTATTATGTATACATGCAGCTAGTGCAGGTACCATAAGCTGTATTCATATGCATTTTAAAGGCAAACTTAGCTAGCTCAACTAGTTATATATTAGGCTCCTTGTTGAGTTGTGGTAGTGGAAATGCCATTAATTAGAATTCAAAGACTTGACTTAAAGCTGCAGGCGTTCGCATTTCATGAATTCGTTACAGGATTCCAAGATGCATGTATAGTGAGATACATGTAGTGATTTAGTCAATTCCAGAATCTGTTAGGCTAGTAGTCTTTCGGATATACGCATATAGGGGGATAGGTTGTGTGTGTACGTTTTTTTTAGATAAAGGAAATTATATTTCCGGCTTCGGTCATCCTCTCACACGAGAACGTATCAGGCCAAATTATTACAACAGGAAATTAAAAAATAAGAACTAACGGAAGAGAATTACATCCCCAACAAGGGGCTTGACTAGTCCTACGCGACATATAATTTGCTACGTGATGTCCACTCGTTAAGAATAAGACCACCAACGTCGATACACTGTCGCCAAACCTCTGTCAGACCAAGAAAAAGTAATGAGAGATCGTCGGACATCGGCCACCATTGAAGACACGGGTATTGAAACTTGGCAACAACACGAAACCTCTGGTCCAACTGCAGGGGAGCGATCATTTAAGGGGTCTTCTAAAAGCGACGTCTCCAACAAGAAAAGTGACATCCACAGACGTCATCATCGCCCCACCAGAAACACTGGAGATGGGTTTTCACCCGGAGATCCCCAAACATGGAAGATAGTCACTGCTCACCATTAGCCGAGCTGTTACGTCTTGATTGGCACCTCCGTCTTGAAATTTCGCCGTCCCCTGCCCAAACGGCGGCACGGGCGGACCCCGATTGTTGCCCCGGCAATCCGTTGACAGACTATGAAAACAACGCCTCCATGGAGGTGATGACGCGGGTACGCCACCGCCGTCAGCCCAAAGGGCAGGGTTTTCACCCCTGTCCGTCGCAGGACCAGAGCCACCGTCAGGTAGCAGACCGCCCAGCCAGGGGCGACGGCGACCTCCCTGAGATCGACCTGCCGCCGCCGCTGATCCGGAAGTATAGCCGCTGGAGCGAGAGTTGGCCTCGACGCCCCAGATCCGATCCCAAGATGGCGAATCCGATTGGCTCCCGCCGTCGACCACCTCCGAACTCGCCGCGCACACCAGAGCCGAGGCCGGCCATGGCCTCACCACCGCCCGATCTAGCTCTCTGGCGTGCCGCCGACCTGCGCCTTGGAGTGCCACGCCACCCCACTGCATCCACCACCGGAGAAGCCACGCCCCCGCCATCCCGGTATGCCGCGCAGCCATGCTGGCGATCCACTCCGGCGGAGGCGCGACACGAAAAGGGGATGGAAAAGAGGCGGCGGCGGTAGGGTTTGTCGCCACCCGTGTCGCCCAGCGTGGGGAGCGACGCCGGTTGTGTGTGTACATAAATGTGTGTGTCTTTGTAACTTTTTTAAAAATCAAAAGCACTAACAAATTCAGAATAATTTGCAAACCATTCATTCCTTACTCTTAATATGTAGCTGGTCATGTTGTGCTTCGTTAGAGATAAATGATATAGACGGTGATAGATCAATTCATCCTATTTCCCAAACCTAATTAAAAAACGGGGGAATGGAATGGTCGATACTAAGAGTTGGATCGGACATGCATTGCTCACCTAACAACAAACTAAAGCTGTCTTCCTCGTCAGATGTTACCATTCGTCGTCCTGTCATCCTGTGTTGTCCTAATTAATTCTCGTGGCCATATATATTTGTTTGTATAGGCACGATGGGTACACCACTATTTGTTTGCATATGGGTTACTAGAAGAAGACAATCGAAGTTGTTAAGCCATCGTAGCGACAAATAAATCAGAATGTAGACTCATCACTTTGGCCTTACCTTGGACATGCATCTCTATCAAAAAAAATAACTACGACGACTGATGTACATTCTGCAACAATCGATGCGACATCCTTGGACATGCTATTAATTCTCAAAGGAGCGCAACCTTCGTAATTACATTAGTGGGGATAGCTTACATTAAGAGGTTAGAAGTTAGTTAGATGACATGCATGACTACTAGTGAGAGATTATGCGATGCATATTGAGAGAGAATTTGTAGCGAGATCGAATTAGCGAACCTCTTGCTCGCTTCTCGCTTTGGTGTGATGTTAGTTGGGAATTGAGTAGTACCTACTTCCTCCATTTCAAATTATAAGACGTTTGATTTTTTTTTCTCTAAATTCACCACTCGTCTTATTCAAAAAATTTATATAAAAATAATCAAATTTAAGTCGTTCTTGAAGAACTTTTATTAATAAAGCAAGCTACGACAAAAAAAATAAATAATATTTTGTATAAATTTTTGAATAAGACGAATGGTCAAACTTGGGGTCAAAAAAGTCAAACGTCTTATAATTTAAAATGAAGGAAGTACATACTAGTTTACTATTTTCTCTATTCTAAATTATAAAATATTTTAAAATTTTGAAGAGTTTTAAAACATCTTAAATTTGATCAGGATTATAGAAAAAATATAAAAATTTATAGCGTCAAATAGGTATAATATAAAAATATAATTAATAAAAAAAACTGTTAATATTTAGTTGATATTATAAATATTATTATATTACCATATAAATTTGATAAAAACTTGAGATGCTTTGAGTTTAAAATTCTTGGAATGTTGAGACCTTTAGAGTACTATGTCTCTCGGTCGCTTGGCGGTTAGTCGGGGATCGAGTAGTGCATGCATGTGTATATGTATACACACAAAAGACAAACTGGTAGTATTTGGTAGCTCGACATCCGTATAAAACTACTCGTAATGTAGTGTAGTGTATATATATAAGACCGGCGATTATACATACATGCGCGTAGGTACACGTCAACGGCGCTAGCTAGCCTAGTCTTTTTAGTCTGCCATAAGAATGCAATTCTCATTTTTTAAGAAGTCAAATAATTTAATCTTTGATTAAATTTATATAAAAAAATATCAACATTCGTAATATGAAATTAGTAAATTAGATTAGTTATAGAATATATTTTCTTAATAAAATTATTTAGAGATATAAATATTAATACCATTTAATATAAAATTAGTTAAATATGAGCTATGTTGACCGTCCCATATTTGCTTTCTTTGACGGAGGGAGTATCTACTGTATATCACAGACAATGCCAATGTGCTGGGGAGGCAGGGCATATATACGCTTGCACGTACGGAGAAAGAGTACTTGCACGCATTATGTATGGCTCCCTCTCCTTTTAGCGCCTCCGGATCGTGGCAGGCCTTTCAGGTTCTCTAGGCCCAGGGCTGACTTCATGGGGCACATACGCCGGGCCATGGGCCTATGGCCCTACATCCTAGCTTTTTTCTATATATATAATCCTATATGAAGAATGCTCTGATATTTATCTATATCTTTGCTAATAAGGGATTTACTAAATTTCAGGTGCCTGAAATTTAGTTTTATTTCAGGGGACAATTATTGCATATATTTTATACTAAAATTGTAGTTTTAGTTCATTATAATTTATATAGACACGGTCTGCAATTTTATTTCTAGGAATAAAAAATATATTAGAAAAAATTACAAACCTCACAAAATCTTATATATGTTAGCACAAAGACAATTTAACAATTACAATTATTTCTATAGGAGGACAAGGACAAAAACTTAATACGTTATAACACAAAGACAAATAATAAAATATAAAATTAATTAACAACTAGTTGGTGGTACATTAGTGTTGTCTGAAATCATCTTAAATTCCAGACACCTGAACTATAGGAAAAGTGAAGAAAAATAGTTGTCCCATTATTTCTGCTGCTTTCCTAGAGTTGAAGTAAAAATACTACTGTAGCTGCCATGGCCCATGCATATGGGATAGATATATGGCGAGTGGTGATGGTGTGATGACGTGGATCGGTGGATATATGCATCAGTGTGCAGTGTACGGTGGTCAGATACTCATCAGATGTATGCCGTACTGGATATATATGTATCCACACAACATATATTTTCGAGTCAAATAAAAACGACTCGCGTATATATGTAGTCGTCGATACCAACGTTTGCCCTAACGGACTGACGATGACCGAGATGACGATGGATGACCAAGCTAGCTAGCATGCATGATCGATAGATGCAGCTATAACAGCGCCACTGCAGCTGACTAGCACAATAGATAGCGCATGCTGCAACACACGTACTACCACTTATTGGCTCCATGCATGCATAGCTATCATGTGCGAGTTTGCATTGACGACTTTGTATGTACCAACTGTTAAAAGTTATAGGATATATATCTTCAGTTAAATATGATAAATTATGATTATTTGTAATATATGACCTATCTTACACTTAAGGCTAGCTACTTACCCCTAATCGTCCAGAGAAAGAATGTAACTTTAATTTAGCGAACGCCAGTGTCCCAAAATATATACACATGCAATTCTAGCCCATTATGTAGAGGATCTGTTCCTTCATTCATTCATCATGCATATATAGTTGTTCGTTATCGTCATTTCTCGAATACGCAAAAAAGAAAGATACACATCATTATACTATTAAAATCAAGAAATATATATAATAGTAAAACTTACAACGACACATGTCATGAATGAAACATTATTAGGAGAGAAAAAAATGTTACACAGTCAGCTCATCACCGGTCAGAATGACATCTCGATCGTCTTTAATTTGGTCGTCTCGCGTGCAATCAGTCTGAGCGTGTAACCTATATACTTTGCCTTGTTCTCATGTTTCTATGGTCGAAGGGCGTATTTGATTTTGATTAAGGGTTGAAATAATTAAAGAAGCAGCTGGTAGAGCTTTAAATTTGTTGCCGGTACAGTGTCCGGCCGCCCATTAATTGTCGTCGTACGCCCCAACACACACATATAAAAACCGTTACACATGCGCCTGTTTCGCATGAATACGTATATATAGTGTATAATTGGGCTACTTTAGGTACGTAGGTACATATACGTGTATATATAATAATATAGGACCGTTCAGCTAGGTCCACACAAACACATTCATGCAGGGTAGAACGAAGGACTACCGTCTTCTTTAATTGTGTGTGTGTGTACACACAATGCAAGAATCAACAGCTAATAATACAACGCACGCGATATCATATCGTCTTCCATTCTTCTCCTCTGTCGTATATACGATGTAAACTTTAAGACCTGCAAGGTATGCATACGTACCGTACCTACTGTGGCTCGCTTTTCTCTAATAAGAGAAAAAAACTAGCTATATACTGGCTAGCTTAGCTAGCTGTCTAGCTATAAGAAGACGAATTGAAGCACAGGCCGGCACTACATACATAATTACATATGCATCGCAAAAATAACGTTTTGACAAAAAAAACATATGCATCGAAACTTAAAATTGAACTCTACTATATATATCTAGGGCCTAGGGGGGGGGGGGGGGGGGTTCAAAGAGCAGAGGCCACCGTTACCGTACTGTCTCGAGGATCGGATCTAGAGCTTTTTTTGAATCCCTTAACAAATTGGTAAATTAATAAAAGAGCAAAAAAATTATTGGTAAATTGATCAAACATGTCAGACAAAAAAAACAAAAGAGTAAAAATTTATCATTTATTATTTGTCACTTTAGAGTGACAAATAAAGACAAATAGAAAATCCTCCCACTCATACTCGTCCTCTCTCCTATGCATGACATGCGAATGAAAGTGCAATTATTAGATGTAGAATTGTCTTTATATGTGTCATTTGTCATTTGCTAAGAGATCTAAACACTAGAAATTGATAAAAGATTTACCAACTTTATTTAACATTTGCCAAGCAATCCAAACATGCCCCTAGTCTAGCTAGCCCGCTGTGTACATTCTAGACAGACACAGACACACGGCTAGCTAGCTAAGCTAACCGCCCCAACACAACAGCTGGCTGGTGACTTCGACGTACAGAAACAGAGACAGCCGAACGAATAATTAAGCTAGCTAGTCTTGTGAACTACTGTGATGGATGAACTACGAGTACTCCTGTCTCCTGTGTATGTATGCTCGTTTGCTCTTATAGTCTTATTAAGCTAGATGAAAGAAACAGTGAAACAACCACACGGTACAAAAAGAATAATGGGCCGGCCTCTGCTATACTCTATATATATATAGACTGCTATATATATATATATAGAGTATAGCAGAGGCCGGCCCGTTATTCTTTTTGTACCGTGTGGTTGTTTCACTGTTTCTTTCATCTAACGGGCCGGCCTCTGCTATACTCTCTCTATATATATAGTATAGCAGAGGCTGGCCGTTATTCTTTTTGTACCGTGTGGTTGTTTCACTGTTTCTTTCATCTAGCTTAATAAGACTATAAGAACAAACGAGCATACATACACAGGAGACAGGAGTACTCGTAGTTCATCCATCACAGTAGTTCACAAGACTAACTAGCTTAATTATTATATATAAAAGACATTCTAAAAATCTTAGAGTTAAAGCATCTCAAATTAAATCAAACTTATATAATAATATAATAATATTTATGATATCAACTAAGTATTATTAGATTCTTCATCAATTATATTTTTATAATATATATATTTAATATTATAAATCTTTATAGTTTTTTTATAATTTTAATTAAACTTAAGATATTTTGACTCCGTAAAATTATTTTTTTTTAATTTAGAACGGAGGACCTAGTAGGTGACTATAGTCTATCGACACATCCAAAATGAACGCTAACGCTAGGCAGGCATCTGCCCTAACTTGGGAGATGGTTGTGCAGTCTGCAGTACTCTGCAGCACCTGTACGATTGACAACTTTACAGACAAAAGAAATATCAAAGTTTCATTAGTCGGCCGTTTTGCTTGCGTGGGAAAACCCGGCATGTATATATGCTCGGTGCCAGAAGAACAGTGTGCTACATGCTAACAGTAACAGCGACTCTGCAACGGCTACGAGCTGAGTTGAATGATGGAGCTATCTATCTATCTATCCAGCGCAACTTATTAACTAACCAACGGTCGTTCCGCTTAATTTAACCTTCCATTGGTTCACACGGTTTGACAAATTAAACCTCCATGGGTGAAAAAATAATATATACTTCCACCCGCCTTTTCGAGAGAGTTTAATTAACAATAAAATTACTTTGTTCTAATTTAGATTGTTTTTTTAGATATACAATTTTGACACATATTGTTTTGACTTTTTCTAGATGTACAACATTTATTATTGTACGTAATATAGTCCATTCAAGTCTGAGCTTATGAACAATAAACAATCAACATGGACAGAATGGTAGTTTGCATATAGATCTACCTTGTCCATCTTGCAAGGATATTTTTCCAAACAACCCAACTAATCATATAAATAGTTAAATTAAAACATCGTATATGTATAGCAATTTTCAAGAATATGTCTCCTATTATTTTGATAATTTGATTTGAACCGCACAATATGTATATATCAATGTCAGACTATCTTTATGGTTATCCAACTACTTGTACATCAAAATTCTACTCGTACCTAGCTATAGGCGACCATATGGTCCAAGGTCCATGGGCACGTCCCATGGCCCGGTGATTTGGCCCAACCCAAGCATGGCACGACCTAACGGTTGTCGGGGCTATGCCAACCCGACCCAATGAGAGAGCTTTGCCTTGACCACTCCCTTAGCCTGATGCGCCGGCCCGGCCTGGCCCTATTAGCAGCAGCCCTAGCAGAGCATCCAAACTTCATTCCACAATTTCACCAATCCACGCGGAAGCCAACCGCTATCCCCCGACCGTACAAAAGTAGAGCAACAATGGCCTCCTCTCCACGACTTGGCATCGAGGTATGCTCCTCAAGCAACGTGATGTGGCCCACGCCTATTGGGGTAGAGTAGACTAAACCCTTTAAGGTTGTGCCTGAGCCGTTGGTGCCGTCTATTGGCGGGCACGACACGATGCACCTGGCAAGCCGTGTCGTCCCTATGACCTTCAGGCCATGGTGGGCGCGGCCCGAATGGCTATCTAGGCTCGTAGCTGATTAATAACCCTATAATGACCTAACCTGATTAACAAAGACTAGCTACTTAGCAGCCAAATAAAGTACATATAAAAGTTGTAGCGATAAACTAACGCTACACACAACGTCATTAGCCTTTTTCATTACTTTCTTAAATGTAAGTTTACAGAGAATTCTAACCTAGCATAAAACAATACCCACAATCACCAGAAGGACCTGTTTAGCCATTCTTTTGGCTATAGTTTCACCTGCTTCCTAGTTAAGTTCTAGAGGAGACATAAAAACAACATTATACTAGAGTATAAAATATTTTCTAAAAGCTATAGGAGAAATAAATTTTTCTAATGTTTTGTTTGGATGTAGACATCTAGTCGGATTCGTAACGATTCAAATGTGTTAGGATAGATTTAAGTAAAACTTGAACTAAATTGTAGTTAATTTTAAACTAAATTACACCTCATTCTACTTTAACACGTATAAATGGAGACGAATCCGATAACATCTGAACAAGGTCTAAATGTATCTACATTTGACCTGCCAAAACAATGCAGCTGCTGCATTAGCAGGTAGTCAGTCATCATCGAATTAACTAGCCAAAATAAAGCAATTTCCAAACCGCTAAACGCGCGCCTATAAAAGCGCCGCCCTCCAAACCCCACACGGCCACACCGTACTACCTCTCGCTTCCTCCCCTTCCCCTCGCTCGCTTCGATCGCCTCCGCTCCACACCCCATCAAGCCCTCCTGCCGGCGGGTGAGATGGCAATGCCCGCCGCGGTGCCGCGGCTGCGGGAGCTGGCACCGGGGCCGGAGGACGAGCTGGAGCTCGACGCCGCCGGCGCGGCCGCGCTCGCCGAGTGCTGCGCGGACCTCCTCCGCCCTGGCGGAGACGCCGACGCCGGGGCCGCGCGCGAGGCTCTCGAGGCACTCTGTGCTGCAGGAGGAGGGGGCGTGATGCGCCGCCATGCCGACGGGCTCGCGCCGCTGGTCGTCGCGCGCCTCGGCGACGGACACGCGGCCGTACGGGAGGCTGCTAGGAGGTACCTCGTGCTGCTCATGGAGGTATCGCGGTCCCCTGCTTTTGGTTCTGTTCGCTCCTTGGTGATCGTACTAGTGCTGGTGCTATTACGTTTGTAGCCGTGGGGTTTCTATTTAATTGTTCCGAATGAGCCCAAACTTTGTGAAGTTGGCATAACCCAAGGATTAGAAAATGAAATGAATTTGAGGTAGCACAATACGCAACTTATCTGGTTCAGAAATTCAGGTGCTCTCTCACAGTCCTTAAGATTTACTCCATCCGTTCCAAATTATAAGTCATTCTAAAAATTTTGAAGAGTAAAAGTATCTTAAGTTTGACAAAAATTACAGGGAGACAAAAATATAAAGATTTATAACATCAAATAGGTATACTATAAAAATAGAATTAATGAAGAATCTAATGTAGTTGGTATCATAAATGTTATTATCTAATTATATAAATTTGGTCAAAATTAAGATGTTTTAACTCACTAAGATTTTTCGAATGACTTATAAATTATAATTTGGGACGGAGGGAGTAACCGCTATTGTTCTTAGAGACTGTATAATTTACTTTATGTTCCAAAATCAAAATGGTAATATTATTGGTCATATTATTCATATAGTAAAGAAAAGACTGAAGTATAATACAAGTGTTTGTCATAAGTTCCAGAAAATATTTTTTTACCGTGAGTATTAAATTAAGTTGTGTTTAATAAATCCAATTAAATGGGTGGTCCACAGTGATTTTGGATTACCATTGAAATTTCCTTTTTAAAAATAATGTTATCTGACTCGCAAAAAAAAAAATGTTCTCTGAAAGTTATGGTCCTTTCTGCCATGGTTGTTTCATGTTGCAGATGAAGGAGATGGATGCAAGAACAGAAAACACAGAGCCAAATTCCTGCATGCCAGATGACCAACATGTTCACTATACGACAATCGAAATGGAATCTTCTAGTACCAGTCAAGCAAGAAAAATTTCCAAAGAGAAGATCAGCACAAGAGATATCTCACTTCTTGCAGGTACATTGGGCTTGCATTCAGGTTTTCAGACTATGGTCTATGGAGTGTGAAATATTTAATTTTGTTAAAGAAAAGAGAGCGAAGTATGGATTTATATGTCAGAAATTAGTAAATTAAATCATTCTCGGCTATCTTTTTAAAGTAAATTCATGATATATACCAATAGTAGTACTAACGTGCTGAAAAACATGATGATAATATTTCAAATAGCTGAACCTAATGTCGTCATTGCATATGTAAGATGGAGCGAATTGGCTGGTCATGTACCCCAAATGTAGGGTACTGATGCACTTATATATGTGGTTGCTTTTCTATCTTACCGTACCAGTTCGGCAGTTCCTTATCATTGGGATGTAATCTGTCATTCCTTTTTGTTGCAGGAGAAGGAGATATTACAAGAAAATTAGTCGAACCTATAAAGGTTTTCTCTGAGAAGGACCTACTAAGGGAGATAGAAAAAGTCGTATCTACTTTGCAGCCAGATAATGAGTGGTCAATCCGGATAACTGCAATGCAAAGAGTGGAGGGTTTAGTGCTTGGAGGTTCCTGAATGCTTTTTCTTAAAGTTGGCTTTACTGTACACATAAATATTTATATTTCTGAGTTGAAGAGTGTAGGATTTATTCTGAGGGCCTTTTCTATTTCATCTTTGTGCCAGGTGCTGCGGACTATTCAGCCTTCCCCATGCTCCTAAAACAGCTCGTGACCCCTCTAATAACTCAACTTCTGGATAGGAGATCAAGCGTTGTAAAACAGGTTCAGTCACTCATAGTTTCATGTTTGCAACACAACTTTCTTTCATTTTTAGCAAAGAGAATTCTGCTTACATAGTTACATGTACTGTAACCTGATTTGCAAATCAACAAAACTGTGATGATAGTGCCTTGTTAGATTTGTTTGACCCGAAAACAGACATCATGTGTGGCTGTCAAATATCCTACTAAATAGAACATGCCTTATTTTGTCCTTTTTGGGCACTCGCTGAAATGCATTTTTGTATTTTGGATACTAATAGGCATGCCATTTACTAAACTTCCTATCGAAAGAGTTACTACGCGACTTTGAACCATATGCAGAGCTGCTTATTCCGGTATGGTGTTGTTTTCTTTCTTATGCATCCACTGCTAACAGCTATCGCTGTCAGCTTGATGTATCTGAATCAACCTTATTTTTACTTAAATCCACAGGTCCTTCTTAAGAATGTCGTGATCACCATCCTTGTAATTGCTGAATCCGCTGATAACTGCATAAAAGAGGTAGCCATGCTCAAGCTCTAGCTCTGTCCATTTTGATTTCCTGTCGTTTGATTCTTTCTCTCTCTCTGCACAGATGTTAAGGAACTGCAAGGTAGCTCGTATACTACCAAGGATTATTGAATTTGCAAAGAATGATAGAAGTGCTATTCTTCGTGCCAGGTATGAGAAGCACCAACATGGAGTTGCGACATACAGTACTTGATGGGAGCTTAAATAGGTTTTCCCTAATTGCAGGTGTTGTGAATACGCAATACTAATGTTAGAGTACTGGGTTGATACTCCAGAAATACAGAGATCAGCTGACCTGTACGAAGACCTTATAAAATGCTGTATAGCAGATGCAACTAGTGAGGTATTTACATTGTGTGATTGATCCATTCTCAGTTTATTGTCATTTCCTGAGAGGAATGCCAGTTAAAATTTTGACTGGGATACCACAAGGTCATCTCTTACTCCAGTAAATTTAGAGCACATTTTAGTGTTTTCTTCCACATTGTTTCATTAAAACATAAAGGTGAACCTATGACTAGCCCGTTGATTGTCTGAGTACCTCTGAATTATCAATGTATGCTCTATGTGGGAAAACCTGAACCTATGACTAGCCCGTTGATTGTCAAGTCTTAAGAGTGAAGTCTTGTCTAAACAGCATTAGTTAGTTTGTCCCTTTTTTTTGTTAGTCATGGGTCATGTGGAGATTGTCAACTAAAAGATGCCTATGAAGGCAGAGACATAGGGCACTTTTAGTTGATTAGAGAGACTACTTAGCTTCTAGCGGTGTTTGGATCGTCCTTTTTCTTTTGGTCCTAGGACCAATCTGTGTGGCATAGTGGACGCCAGGTGTATATAAACCTCTATTTTTCTTACTTAATTGAGCGGCAGAGCTCCTGCCTTTCCTTTCAAAAAAAAAAAGAATTTATAGTTGTTGCAGTCCTCGACTTCTTGTCTTTTAGTTGTGGAAGTCAGAAGTTTTCTGATTTATTCTGCTTTTTCCAATTTCAAGGTCCGGTCAAGTGCAAGGGCATGCTACAGGATGTTCTCGAAGATATGGCCTGATCGTTCACATCAGCTGTACTCATCTTTTGAACCATCCAGACAGAAAGTATTTCCTTGAACTTATCTCGCTTTGAGGAAATTTATAAGACATATTAAACATCTAATCATGTAACTACATATTTTTTTTGTAGATGATAAATGATGAAGATGCTGAGACGCCTCAAAGGCATCTTCCTCCAGTTAAATTAAGGCAGCCTCAACCTAGTTCTTTCATTCCAACTGTAATAGATAAAGTTGTCAAGGTCGATTGTGGGACATCATTTTCTTCTGGAGACCTGCAACCATCAGACAGACTATACCCCCAGTGTGATGATATGACCTCAAGAGGACCAGAAGAAGGCAACAAGGATGAATTTTTGACTATTGGAAGTTCTTTTGAGGATAAGATCACAATAAGCAAAGTAGAAACTACAGACCGAGATACTGAGAAATGTGATTCAGGTACCTGTCATGAAAAAAACAAATTTTATCATTACCTGTAAACACTTGTTTTTTAATTTGTTTAACTGCAAATATTAGGCTCTGCTGACTAATTTATTGCATAAATTCAGGCAACAGTGCAGGTGTCAATTCATCGGCTTGTGACCCGTCAACTGCCAATCCCATTGCAACAGAAGCACCTTCAGAAATGTCACTAAATGATGCAGCTGTTGTAACAATTGTTCAAGATAAGGCTGAATGTAGGCTGAATGTTGAACCGATAACTCAGCAAGTTCAAGGACAAGAAGATCCTTCTGAATTAACGTGCCTGCCACCTGCAGTTAACTCAAAAGATCCAGGGAACCTGCTAAACGGAAGTCCTGTTGAAGTAAGTTCTAATGCTGGATCAAGTGGAGAAGTAGGAACTCACAAGAAGAGTGTTGTTTCTAAGGAGCCACGTGGTAGTTACACCCCTAACTTCCGGCGACCTCTCTTGAGTAAGCAGATGACAAATTGGTTTTATGCCAGCACCAAAAGTGATATACATGAGAAGCAACTCATTTTGGGAGAAATGGTCAATAATATGGATGTGCCCTCATCTCTCACAGGGGCACTTTGTTTAGGTCTTAACGCAAGATCAGATTGGATGGTGAAGGTATATGCATTCAGTTTCTTAAGACAGTGTTTGCTAGAACGTGGATCAAAAAGCACTCAGGAAGTTGCACAAAATTTTGAGAAGGTTATGAGGCTTGTTTGTCGATATCTGGATGATCCCCATCACAAAGTGGCACAGGCCGCTCTCTCGTCACTAGCTGAGATCATGCCAACTTTCAAGAAGCCTTTTGAACATTATCTTGACAAGACACTGCCCCATATTTTCTCTCGGTTAAATGATCCAAAGGAATCAATCAGGCAGCAGTGCTTGGCAATATTGAAACATGCAAATGAGAGTTATCCCATTGATTCTCTTTTACCCGCCTTACTTCGTTCGCTAGATGAGCAGAAATCTCCTAAGTCAAAACTGGCAGTTCTTGAGTTTGCAAATGCCTCTTTTGTAAAATGCACAGTCAATTCTGAAAGCTATTCTAGCAGCAGTTTCCTTAAGCCATGGTTGGGAAAGCTTGCCCTTTTGTTTAATGATAAAAACAAAAAACTGAAGGAGGTTACAGTGGTTGGTTTCTCATCTATTTATTCTCATTATGACCCTGAATCCATGTTAAGATTTTTGGTCACCTTGTCAATGGAAGAACAAAAGCGGCTAAGACGGGCAATGATGCAACTAATACCTACAATAGAAAGTGACTTGGAAGAGTTCTTGCAACAAAAGAGACACAAGCAAAAGGCTCCATCTTTTGATGGTTTCACTGCTAAATCACCACTTCATCCTGCATTTCAATCTGCAAAATCACCCCTGCATCCTGCTTATCGATCTTCCAAATCACCTCTCCATCCTCGATCTGCTAAATCACCACTTCATTCTGCATATAAATATGCTAAATCACCGATGCATCCCTCATATCAATCTGCTAAATCACCGCTGCATCCAGCATATCAATCTAATTCTGTTAAGACTGATGATTGTTTCAGTTCTGCACTCCAGTGTCTCCCAAATATATCTTTGGAAGTCCAGGGGCACCTTACTGAAAGGATTGAGTTTGAATCTCCTAATGAATCTTATGGTCACAAAGCTGAAATGATGGACAAGAAGTCTAGTACCGTGAGGTCAAGGAATGATCTCCCAAAAAGAGGTGACTTTAGTGTGGTATCAGATAACATAGTTCTGAGTGCAAGCAGGGACAGCCGGAGTACAAAAATATTTGATGGACCAAACGATAGTGATCTGCACATAAATATCCGAAATAACAAAACTATGAGGATGAGGAATAACTGCCAGGATCATGAGGTCAGCATTTCGTAGCCTGATTTTTAAACGAAATTTCCCAGTTATGTTTCTCTCTCCTAAAATCACATTTGCACATACATCAGGATTCTAAAAATTTGACTAACCTGATGGTGTTTTGCTTGATAAGTACTATTTACCTTGTTCTCTTTCAACAGTTAGCATGCTGTAAGTGTCTTATGAGCTTTCTTTTACAAAGTTGGGTAATTGGTTTTCCATTTTCTATTAACAGGAGGCAGTGAGTCAATTGGAAGAAGATTCTGAGACGAATGGACACTCAGTGCCCACCAAGGTTGGATTATTTTGACGGGCTGTTCTTGTTTCATATGTTGTAATCACCTCAATATCATTTTTTTTCAGGGGTATTTCTCCTCCCCTGGTTATTTTGCTAGACATCACCTCATCTTGCACCCGTTTTCAGAATTTACACCAGATGTCTTCTTCCCTTCTTGAGATGCTTGATGATCCAGATGTGCCCACAAGAGAGCTTGCGCTTTCTCTGTTGGTTGAAATTCTTGAAAAGCACGTAAGCTTTTCTGAGACTCGTTAGCAGTGACTACTAGTTTGCTTCCTACATCTGCATGTGCCATTATTGGATACCATTTTCCATGATAACGACCCTTTGCCTTGCCCTTTTCCGTCCAGCAAAAGGCGATGGAGAACTGTGTTGAACTTCTTATAGTTAAACTGCTGCATGCAACCAAAGACGGTGCCTTGAAGGTAATACACTTGCAGTGCTTCGTTCAGCTCGCATTTGATGATGCAACCAATCAACCATAAAGTTGGCATCTGAAGCCTTTATGTCACTGTCGCTGCAGGTTGTAAATCAGGCCCATATCTGCTTGACAACTGTGGTCACTCAATTTGACCCACTGAGATGCCTTGGGGTACGCTTGTTTTGTATTTTTGTTAGTGACATAGCTGTGGATACCTTTTGAACTGAATCTCATGGATAGAGGCCTTGAACGGCTTGATGCTGTTTTCCCCTTCTACTGTTGTTTACTCTTTTTTGATTAATCTTATATTTCTCATGAAACATACAGGCCATAGCTTCTCAGTTGTCCTGCCAGGATGAGAAAATTCTTATTATAAGCATCCATAGTTTGAGCAAGGTAATCAGCCCACCCATTTTCGTTGTGTAAATTTTATGCTTATCATGTTTGTAACCCAGATAGGAAACTGGTGCTATGAGCCTCAATTTTAACTCTGGCTTGAAATGGGAGCCAACTAGCATTTAGCCGAATGCATGTGTACAGCTCATTGTCCTACTTTGACCCGTGTTATGAGTTAGGTGAGGCATACAGCTAGCATGTATTTCCGGAATTGGATACTCATTTTTCTTCCTTTGTTTCAGCTTGTGATCCGATTATCAGAGGACAACCTCATGGCTCATTTGTCAACGTTTCTTCCTGCACTTCTGGATGCTTTCGAAAACCTCAGTCCATATGTCCGCAAGGTTAATCCAGCCCCGCTTTGATTTTGATTTACATATTCCAGTCCTCTAACATAACATGGATGCGAAATTTGTTCTTATTTTCCATCTCGTCCAAACTACTTGCTAAAAAGGCTACTAGGAGGCCAATTATTTAGGCAATACAATGTACAGTTTGCGCTAGCTGGGCAAGGCAAATCATGATATAAAAACTCTTTATTCAACGTGTGAAGAAAACCATAAATTGACTAGCAGCTAGCACCCAATCAATCGGCTTGAAAAAGGCTGGTACAGAATGGTCAACTTGGTCTGTTCATGCAAGGGTCCACGGGCAAGAAGACTCTTACTGATGTGTGGACTGCGGTGGCCATAATAAAAACCGTATTAATCACGCCTTGCTGTCTACTTACGTAGCATAGATTGAATGTGTTCAGAGAAGCAGAAAAAAAATTCAGTAGCATTTCTTCCGCACATGTTTGGTCTGTTCCTTTCGGTTAGCCGGGCCATATCCCTCTTTACTGAACAGAGCTCAGTCAGTGCATGCCTGCAGCCTGCAGCCTGCATGGTGGTAACTTTATTCGGATGATCGGATCCAGTCAAGATAGAGGTCATGCATAGCTGCTAGGACCTGCAGTAGCTACCCTTTTTACATTTTACCTGCAGCAGCATTGTACTGTCTTGAACCACACACATACTGACATACTAGTAGCAGTAGCCGTCTTGTATTTGCTGGAATGGAAAGATCTGCATTTGTTCCTCATCAAATAAAAAAACAAAGAAAATGATGACATGTGTTGCTGATTCTAATACTCTCACTTAAACTGCTGCAGGCTGCAACGGTGTGCGTGGTGGACGCATACCTGAAGCTGGGGCCGACGCTGCTGCCGTACCTGGAAGGCCTGGACAGCGCGCAGCTGCAGCTGGTAACCACCTACGCCAGCCGTCTGTCCCAGGCAAGATTGATTGAGGCGGACGGCTGACGCAGCAGGGCACGCCGGACCGGACCGGACCGGAGCCGGAGGAAGAGGGGAGGGGATGTTCCGGGGCAATAAACGGGCGGCGTGCTGCGTTCGTGCTTCGTCGTACCGCCCGCTCCCCTTGTCATAACGCCCGTGCGCGCCCAGGGAGAAGAAGAAGGAATCCTTGGCCGGCCGGCCTCCTGCGATCCCCGATTTATGAGCATAGATTGCACTGCGCTGCGGACGGAAGTGTACCGTGCCGTGCTACGAGCTACTACGAGCAGCAATAATATAGCGGGTTTTCTTTTCCTTCCTTCCTTGCTTGTTTCACTGTGGAGCAGTGAG
>CM039122.1:61822464-61867196 GCA_022036555.1 Microstegium vimineum
AGAGAGACTTAGACTAGCTAGCACGTCTCGAGATTAATGAACATCTTGCACATCTTGCCCTAGCTTATCGATGATTGTCAATGTGTGTCTCCTAAGTAAGATAGACATGTGAAATCACAAATAACCATATATGGATCGGAGGTATATACAACCAACACTGCAACATATGTTGTTTGAGGGAGATACATACGTATCCAAACAAGACTTAAAACATGCAGCTAAAACAATGCTTATCGTACCACTTCACAGTGATATATGTAGTTAACTATGGACTACGCAAGAGTGCCGTGTGTATAATGTGATCAAGGCCCACCGATGATCAAGCACATGTCAATCCCATTAACTAGGTTATTTTTAAATTGAGTTTTATGTTCCAATTTCTAAAGCAACCATATTTTAGAAATTTATTTTCACGAAACTATCTTTATTTCTACGAAGCTTTTATAATCTCTCCTTATTAATTTTGTATCATATATATATTTAATGTTTATGAAATTTGGATGAAACTCTATGACTTTGATATATATAGTGTATGTATATAGTACTCGACCGATCGTTGAAAATGAAAAAGTGAAGGATAAGAAAGGAGATTGTTGTTTCAATTATATTTTCCATCTTCTATTCCACGTCGATGGATGGCCATTTTCATTTCGTGGTGGGGTCGGACGAGGAACGACGATGATTGACAGGGTCCTGAGATAGACCAACGTGGGAGCCACCCACATCCACATCGATCGCCTTCGCTGGGGGGTTCAGGACTCAGGACCGGTTGCCGTTGCGTGCGTCGCCGACCGCTTCGTTCTCACCTGGAATTCTGCTGCCACCGCCACCGCCACCGCCACCCACCAAGACCAGGCCAGGTCCAGTCGGGAATCCCGGAAATGCCCTCGCCTCCAGCTCCAAGAATGAAATGAATGAGCTGTGAAACCGTGTTGCCGTCGCTCGCGTAGTCGCGTGTGGTGATCCTTTCCGGCGATCCTCGGTGGCTGGTGCGCGATCACGAGGCGGCGCTCCTCCACCGCCGCCTCACCGACACCGTGGGGCCCACCCCCACCGGGCGCGGGTGAGAGCCCCCAGAAAAAATAAAAACAGAAGAGACGAGCGGAGCTCCTGTGCCGGGGCCCATCATGTCATGTCGGATCCGGGCTTGCTTCGGGTCCGATGCGCCACGCCAACCGTTCTCGCCCTGTACTACGTACTAATACTGTACCCCACCGCACAAACCAACACCATACCACCACGTGTGCACGTGCTGATGCTGTGTTACCGCGCTCCTGTCACCAGCATGTTCGTTTAATAATAACTTGTGGGTTCAAACTTATCAGATATGACCAATATTTTAATGTAAATATAACTTAACTTAGATCATTTTTTAAGAACTCTTATTACCAAAGTAAGTCATAATAAAATAAGTAATATTTTACATAATTTTTTTAAAGACAATTAATCAAATTTGAAATTTATAAAGTCAAACAAATTATAATTTCGAACGAAGTTAGTGCTACCATATCTATAGGATATAATGATGATATGAGGGTTTACGATTTGTCAACACACACTCGTATCTGTCTTCAATCTACATGCATGTTATAGGCTACCAGGAGTTTATTATAATATAATAAAGTAGACAAGTAAAGATAGAAGGATTATTTTTACAGATAGAAAGAGACGACTACCTATGTTAGAGTTGGAGGATATATAATCAAATATCGATATTTGGAAAATAGATATGGATATCCTATCTGTGGTCATATACTAGTACTAATTAGTTATCACATTTCTTGGGGGGTATTTTCTTATTTTTTTTCACAATG
This sequence comes from Microstegium vimineum, assembly GCA_022036555.1. Taxonomy (NCBI): domain Eukaryota; kingdom Viridiplantae; phylum Streptophyta; class Magnoliopsida; order Poales; family Poaceae; genus Microstegium; species Microstegium vimineum. Next base: position 61,824,279 of record CM039122.1, read on the forward strand.
GTTTATGCCTAAATGACCAACTGTTTTATTAACCGAGACATCTGTAGCTTGCGGATCATAATCCAATCGAGGGCTGCTGAGTGAGGCAAAATAATTAAATGTCGCGTAAAATACCAACATATTTATACTAGAAAAACAATATTATATTTTACGTGGATATACTTATAGCTATACTTTCCAAATGCAACTATCTTTAAAACTTAGCTTTATTGTAACGCTCCACGTACCATTCTTTAGTCACCATCCTACTATTCCATCAAATAGGGTTTATGTCTTTATCGTCATTATCATCCTCCAAGAATTTACTTCCGGTCTTACTTATTAGTTTTATACCTAACTTATAGCATACAATTTTTAAGTTTTGATAATTCTTATACTAACTTTGATAGGACACGCGAGGCTATAAGAGAAACCATTACTAAGAGATTAATTGGTGTAGCTATTAGAGCCAACGGAACTAAAATCTGTCGCCAGGTTGCAAGTACCGTCTCCAGGTGTGAAGATCGACCGTCGCCAGAGCTAATTCCAGTCGGCCATCGTTGAACAAAGAGCAGAGCATAGCAGGCCATGCATCGTTGGCCAAGGAGCAGTTCACGGCAGGCCTATCTCACACGTTCATGCATATTCGTACGTAGTAGAGCAGTCGGGCAAGCAGACGACCAGAACGTCTAAAAACCATCAGCGGGACAAGAAGACAACGAGGCACGTCGTACAACAAACATCAGGGCAACCACATCGGGCACCAAACAACACCAGAGCCATGCAACATCAGGCCATGGTCACCTTGTGATCGATCTACAGGAACGTGTCCATCCCGACGTGGAACATAGACAAATCGCACGACATATCCCGATGGCGGTGGTGCAAGCCTTAGGACCGGCGCGGGAAGCCCCCTTCGCGCGCGCGAGAGAAGCTAGCGGCGCGTGAAACTGTAGGATGCGAGCGCGAGTCCAACGCTACGGGGTCTTTTTTTCCCAAGTTTGGAAAGATGATAAAGTCGGATGGACGGACAACTATTGGAGGAGGAGGATTTTTCTTGCAAAAAAACAAAAATGAGAAAGAGATATGAGGAGCTGTTGTTGGCTCTAATAAAAAAGAAAACGAAAACCCATTTGCAGCCTGGAGAAGAAAACCCAAACCCGCAAAGAAACCCACAATGGAGAAAGGGAAAACCCAAAAGACCCGGGAGCGAAACGGCGCAGTAGCGAGGAAGTAAACGAGGAGCGGAGCGGAGGAAGCAAAATAGAGAGACGACGGACGCAGGCGCAGCTGTAGCAGTGCGTGTGTCCCCTTCATTCCCTTTCCTACTGCCTCCGCTTCGCCAGAGAGAGGAAGGAAACCAAACCATCGTGAAACAAAAGTACAAAACACACGGGACGGGTCACGGGCGCGCCCCCTTCCTCCTCCTCGCCGCCGTCCGCCGTCCGCCGAGCCGAATTCGCCGTGCCGCCACCTCGGTGGCGTGAAGCCTCTCCTCCCCTCTCCGGCGCAGCAGCAGCAGCCGTCGCCGTCGCCTCCTCCTTCCCCTGCCGGACCGCCGTGGAGCCGAGATCCGCCCGGGCTTGGGCTGTTCTGCTGTGATGGTAAGGACGCCCGCCCTTGGCTCGCTCGGATTCCATGCCTCTCTGCTTGCTCTGGCTCCGGGCCGCCGCGCCTCGGAATCTCTGCCCCTCCCGGCTCGCCGCGGGTCGCGTGCTTGTGCTCGATTCAGGCGCTGGCTCGCGCGGTGAGATCCGGGAGCAGCTTGCGGCGTCCGTGCACGTGCACGCACACATTGTCTCGCCGCGCCTGTTTTACCCTAAACCGGCAGCCAGCTGACGGCGGGTTTATCCCTTTTCCAATTAAAAAAAAAATCTGGAGTGCTAATGGAGAACTCCATTCCCCGCTCCAAACTTTCTCATGGAGATCTGGACGGCGTCTGAGAAATGAGGGCGCCATTTCCGACGAACTCCAGTGCCACGGGCGTTGACTGGTGCTTTGCTACGTTCCTGATCGGCGTTCCCAGGACACTGCTCTACTTGACGCCACCTGATGGGCGGTGGACTCAACCTAGTCCCAATGGTTTCCATATTTAGCAGCTACGGCCTATGTGTGTGTGTGTGGGGGGGGGGGGGGGGGGTGGCATTCGGATGCACCAGGCCTTGGCATTTTATGTTGTGCATTTCTTCTCGCTCGCATCAGAGGTGCGCGGCTGCCCTTTAATGTCAATCTGTGTTTCCTGCAGGCGGCGCAAGCTTCCATTGCGGTGGGATCCCAAGTTTGGGTCGAGGACCCCGATCTCGCCTGGATCGATGGGGAGGTCGTAAAAGTCAATGGGGACACGGTTACGGTCAAGTGTTCCAATGAAAAGACGGTATGTTGCTTTTTGGGAAGTTTCGGGTTAGTGCTAGGCTTGTAAAAGGCAAGCGGTGAAGATGGGCCGAGCTTTGGCAACCTTCTATAATAGGCAAGACACTTGACAGTTACGAATGCCATGCACCCTGAGTTGAATCCTGGCCCTTTGTTCAGGTTACGGCGAAAGCGTCTAATGTCCACGCTAAGGATCCCGAGGAAGCGCCATGCGGCGTCGATGACATGACGAAGCTTGCCTATCTGCATGAACCCGGGGTTCTTCAGAATTTGAAAGCTAGATACGACATGAATGAAATTTATGTAAGCTATTAGAATAACCGTATATCCTAACTATACGTTTCCATATATTTTCCACAGCAACTTGTTAGCTGAGCTGGCCACACGTTTTTCTGACACGTGTTTCTAATTTATTCGTTATTAAACCAGACATATACTGGGAATATCTTGATTGCTGTAAATCCTTTCCGAAGACTGCCCCATCTGTACGACACTCAGATGATGCAGCAATATAAAGGGGCGGAATTTGGTGAATTAAGCCCTCATCCTTTTGCCGTTGCGGATGTTGCATATAGGTAGGTACCTTGTGGTATATATTGATAGTTTGTGGGTGGTTTATACTTATTATATAATAGCCTAACCAGTACTTTCCATAAAAGAAATTCAGTGTCGTTATCTCCATTGTTACCTTTTGAGTTCGACTGAGACGAGATTATCTTTGATTACTTTACTGTTGCAGATTGATGCGCAATGAAGGAATAAGCCAGTCGATTCTTGTTAGTGGAGAAAGTGGTGCTGGTAAAACGGAAAGCACCAAGATGATCATGCGATATCTTGCTTACATGGGTGGGAAGGCTGCTTCCGAAGGGCGAACCGTGGAGAAGCAAGTCCTTCAGGTGATTATTTCTTAGACTCGTAGTTCTGAATGTTGTGAAGTATTAGTGGATTGCCCACCTCTGCCCATTTGCTTAAGGTTTTGGGTTCATCTGGTTGGTGTATGAAACCTAACATGGTATCAAAGCTAGAGGTCTCGAGTTCCAGTCCTGGTAGAGGCATCTTCTAAGTCCTCCGCTCCTTTTTTTATTTCAACGTTTGCGCCTAGTTCTGGCTGCACGTGAGTGGGAGTGTGTGAAGTATTAGTGGATTGCCCACCTCTTCCCAATCGCTTAAGCTTTTGGGTTCATCTGGTTGGTGCATGAAACCTAACACCGAAGAAGTATTCCCATGACCACTATGTTCTTGTTACTGAATAACACTTATTATATTCATGTTACAGTCCAATCCTGTTCTTGAAGCATTTGGAAATGCAAAAACTGTCAGAAACAATAATTCAAGGTAATAGCCATTTCTCTACATGAAATCTTGGTTAATATTGTGGGTAGCTATTTTTGCCACTCAACCAGCTTTGCTGTTGCTGCTATTACTGCAGTCGTTTTGGTAAATTTGTTGAGATCCAGTTTGATCAGAAAGGGAAAATATCAGGAGCTGCCGTGAGAACTTATCTTCTTGAGAGATCCCGTGTCTGTCAAATATCTGACCCAGAGAGAAACTACCATTGTTTCTACATGGTATGTGCTGCCCCTCCTGAGGTACTGTCCCTTCCCTGCCTACGTTAACAGCGTACTCAGTAATCATATTCTGCCTCATGCCTTACCTGTAGTGTAACAATAATATACCATACCTGTTTTTCCCATTTAAAATTTAAATATTGCATTTCCCATTGTCAAGAAGATTGTGGCTAAATGTTACTGTTTCATCTATCAGGAGCGTGAGAGGTATAAACTCGGAGATCCTAGCACATTTCACTACCTTAATCAGTCCAACTGCATTAAGCTTGAAGGCCTAGATGAATCTAAAGAGTACCTTGAAACTAGGAAGGCTATGGACATTATAGGAATCAGTTCTGAAGAGCAGGTACACATTTGATTAATGACTGGTGGTACTTTTTTCCTTTAAAAATCAGTTGGAGCTTGCCCTTGACCACATGGTGGTGTTTCATCTAGGAAGCAATCTTTCGGGTTGTTGCTGCTATCCTCCACTTGGGAAATGTTGAGTTTGCAGAAGGGGATGATGGGGATTCATCAAAACCCAAAGATGAAAAATCTCTTTTTCATTTGAGGACAGCTGCTGAGCTCTTCAGGTATGTTCTTTTCTAGTTCTAAGATTTTAGAAACTCCTACGTGGTTATACTGGTTGACAAGACCTCCAAATTTGGTATTGTAGGTGTGATGAGACAGCTTTAAAAGATTCATTGTGTCAGCGCATTATTGTGACTCGCGATGAGAATATAGTAAAAACTCTGGATCCTGAAGCTGCCAAGGGAAGTAGAGATGCACTTGCTAAGACTGTGTACTCACGGTTGTTTGATTGGTGAGTCTTTCAACATTTTGCACTGTCTGGCTGCTGTTCTTGTTCCAAAGGAGCTTCATGGCTATTTTTCGTATGTTTCCATTGACACTGATATGGCAAATGACCTTTGATCTTAGGCTTGTGAATAAAATCAACCGCTCTATTGGCCAAGACCCCAACTCGAAATGCTTAATTGGAGTGCTGGATATCTATGGCTTTGAAAGCTTCAAGACAAACAGGTGCTTAATTGGTACTTTGATGATTGGTTGCATGCTGAATGTTTTACTGTCAATAGGCTGGCCAGCTAGTTGGGAAGTGCTGAAGCTGGGCACAATCTTTGATGAAATCCAGTCTTCTTTGACAGCAGCCTTAAATATATATCTCTTGTTCTGAAGAACTAATTTAATGTGCTAGCGGAAGTTCCCACAGTAGCTCCTAGCATCTTCACATTCTTCCTGGACCTTTTTTCAACATTACAAGCTGCTAGCTTTTTTTAAATGTGAAATCTTGGATAGTACATGGCAAGAATCTAACTTGAACGAAAGTCTTACTGTTTTGTATGTCCATGGTTTTGCTTGTGACGACTTGGTTTGTTATTAGTTGAACAGTCAGTAAAGCAGTTCTGCTGGTACATTTATGTCTGTTCTGGAGACTTGACTACAATGTCTAAGGTCTCTTTCCTAAGTTTCAATCTGATCAGAAATTGACTAACACCTTTACATTTTACTCATAATGACCAGAAATATTTATCCCAACACATGCAAACACACATTTCTTTTATCTCCTTTTCTTATTACTTCTTTACTTAGGTTTAATTGCAGTGCTCATCATCTCACATGCATTTTACAGTTTTGAGCAGTTTTGTATCAACCTGACAAATGAAAAGCTCCAGCAACACTTCAATCAGGCAAGTTTATGGAGCCTTCTTAGCTGGTTGCCATTACTCATCGTGGTTTCTGAAGTAGATTTTAACTTTGTATTTCTGCTTCCTGCAGCATGTGTTTAAGATGGAACAGGAAGAGTACACCAAAGAAGAAATTAATTGGAGTTACATTGAGTTCATTGATAACCAAGATGTTCTTGATCTCATTGAGAAGGTAGTTTTCTTTGATTTCTATGATGTTTTGAATAGTTGTTTGCCATTTATTTTATACTTTTAAATTTTTTATGAATCAAAATAGCATTGATTTGGTGAACTAGTGGCACTCAGTTCACATCCTGGATACATTGTTAAAATATTGCATGTTCCTGCTAATGGTTTCATTCAACTGCATCCGCAAATGCTCAGATGAGAGCGTATATGCTATTGAAGACAACAGTAAATGATTGTATGCTTAGAAAGAAAACATTGCCGATCCTTCTTTGATCCTTAAGTTCCAATTCAGATAGACATATATGCTAATTCATCTGGCGCGCAGTGTACTTAAACTTATTGGTCATGTTGTTTTGCTGTAATTGTTTTGTTTCACCTAAGTATTTGATTCTTCCTTTGCAGAAACTGGTGGAATTATTGCCTTCTAGATGAAGCCTGGTATGGACGTTTGATGATATTCCTTTTTGTAGTTGCCATTTTGCAATTGTATAGGACTCTAATCTATCTAATAACTTTTAATCTGTCTACAATTGCAATTGTTTTACAGTATGTTGCCGAGATCGACACATGAGACATTTGCTCAGAAATTGTATCAAACTTTCAAAAATAACAAGCGCTTTGCTAAGCCAAAATTATCTCGGTCAGACTTTACCATATGCCATTATGCAGGAGATGTAAGTATGGACTGCTTTTGCATTTTTTTTGTTTCACAGCATTCACAATACCAACCCTGATGTGAAAGCATGGTTTTGTGTAGGTCACCTATCAAACGGAATTATTTCTGGACAAGAACAAAGATTACGTTGTTGCTGAGCATCAGGCTCTGTTGAGTGCTTCAAAATGTGCATTCGTTTCAGGCCTTTTCCCTCTTCTATCTGAGGATTCCTCAAAATCTTCAAAGTTTTCATCCATTGGTTCTAGGTTCAAGGTGACTAAAAGGCTTCCTCTCAGTGCTTCTATGTGATTTCAGTTGAGATCAAGTCTTAAAATTTTTGTTGTTCATGAAATAAACGCAGCAACAATTGCAATCTCTGTTGGAAACTCTGAGTGCAACTGAGCCACACTACATCCGTTGTGTAAAACCCAATAATTTATTGAAGCCTGCAATTTTTGAGAACCAGAATATTCTTCAGCAACTCAGATGCGGAGTAAGATTTTCTATTAGTATTTTCTTTTGGCTTGCATCTTAGTATTTACATTATTGGGGTAATATTATTGGCTTGCCTCAGGGAGTTATGGAGGCGATTAGGATTAGCTGTGCCGGGTATCCGACCAGAAGAACATTCTACGAGTTCATAGACCGTTTTGGTATTCTTGCGCCTAATGTTTTGAGTGGAAGGTAAATCACAAGTGCATATTTTATTGGGTTCTTAATTTTATTTGTAGGCCTAAATGTTGATTTGGCTTGTTGCGACTGTTGTAGTTCTGATGAGGTCAGTGCTGTAAGGAGGTTGTTAGACAAGGTAGATCTTCAAGGTTATCAGGTAATGGATGTTATTAAAAAATAATAAAATATAAAAATTCTACATCTGTAAATCATATAGGCTTCAGCACTGTTGATATGTGGCTTTTGATACTTGATAATTAGACTTTCTAGTCTCATCAATGACTACAAAGGTAATTTGTCTAACTCTAGTGTATTGTGTCTGAACTTCAAAAGTATTCCCTCCGTCCCATAAAGAGTGTCATTCCCACTTCTTGATAAGTCAAACATTTTCAACTTTGACCAAATCTATCTAAGAATATATTAAAACTTATGGTGCATAATTAGTATCATTAGATGAATCGTTGAATATATTTTCATAATAAACTTATTTGTAGATACAAATGTTGCTAATATTTTCTATAAACCCAGTCACTCTTGTGGGACAGAGGGAGTGCTTGTTTGTAGAACTAGAAGTAGAATGTATTTTGCAAACTCTTTTTTAGTTTGCCTGAACTGGAAGTACTTAATTTAGGACTAGAGGTAAAACATTTGTGCCCTTGTATACTGTAATGATCCTACCTTGCATGATTCCGATGTATATGCACCAAAGATTCCAAAGGAACTGTTAGATAGTCAGACATTTGTAACTTTCTTCAAAATATCAAACAATTATTTGTGGACCTGCCATTGAACATTGAAGATATTTAAAATACAATTACCCATGACTGAGCCTTTTGATCCATGTCAGTTGGGGTAGGTTAGTGACGGAACTCATCGAGAGCCACAAAATTTGATATAAAACATGTGAAAATAAAATATTAACAGTAATTAGATGGTCCCTTCAGACTGAACTTTCTTTTTTGGCACCTATTATTATGTTGTCTTTTCAGTCATACAGTGAAGAACTCTTTGATTTGTGTACTAACTACTAAGCTGAATGTCTTTTGCAAATATGATAATCTAGATTGGCAAGACAAAAGTATTCCTTCGTGCTGGTCAGATGGCTGAACTTGATGCTCGTAGAAATGAAGTGTTAGGGCGTTCAGCTAGCATGATTCAGAGGAAAGTACGTTCATTCTTGGCAAAGAAGAGTTTCATTGCACTGCAAAGATCAGCTTTACAAATCCAGACAGTTTGTCGTGGTGAGCTTATTTTGTTCTCCTATTTGTTATGTTAACCAGTCTATTTATCCCAATCTTTTTTTCCCCATGAAGCTCCTTTGATGTGGTTTTGCTTAATTTTTTATAGGTGAGCTTGCAAGAAGAGTTTATCACAACCTCCGCAGAGAAGCTGCTTCACTCAAGATCCAGACTTGGTACAGTATGTATACTGCCAGAAAAGCATACAACAAGTTTTCTGCTTCAGCAGTTACCATTCAATCAGGATTGCGCGGTATGTGCGCGCGTAAAGAGCTCCACTTCAGAAGACAAACAAGAGCTGCAATTATCATCCAGGTAATAAGGCAAAGAAACAAATCATGCTCATGTTGGGCAACAAGCAATGAACTACTACAAGGAAATAACAGCTATGTCAAATTTATACTGGTATATTTAGGATATATGGACTCTGGAACATTCAATGTTAACTTTACTGGTTGAATATCCAAGACAGCAGTTCTAAGTTCTTACATGATTAGTGGCCGGATCTTTTCCTGTGTAGGAAGCTATAGAAGCCATTAAAATTTGTGAAAGTTGGTTTTCTTAATAGTCTTCTATATAATCAGACATAGAGTGAAATTTATTTATGAGAAAATTCCATCTATGGCTTTGTTTGTAATGAAGACATTGGTACAAATTGATACACATGTTTCCATTCTCGTTTTAATATGTACCTACCACGATATCGACCGGCTGCACACTTACCTTTTCTATATAATTGGATTCTGCCACAATATTTTTTAAAAACATGATACATATCTTGATGAAGTAACATGTACATTGTATAGGTGATGATTCTTGTTATCTCCCATCAACAGTTAAGGTCAAATGTTCCTGACCTTTGTGTATATTCATATTTCAATTCCAGAGTCGCTGCCGTCAATTCTTGGCGAGATTGCATTATTCAAGAACAAAGAAAGCTGCAATTACTACACAGTGTGCCTGGAGAGGGAAGGTTGCTAGAAAGGAGCTCCGTAAGCTCAAAATGGTACGTTCAAGCACACTGGGTGGCAGGCAATTTTGTTCTACCAATGCTATTTCTGTAGAATATACATATTTCTCATCTCAAGCTCAACTCACCGTTTTCTTGTTCATATTACTGTTGATCAGGCTGCCCGGGAAACTGGTGCATTGCAAGCTGCCAAAAATAAACTTGAAAAACAAGTTGAGGAGCTTACGTGGCGGCTACAGTTGGAGAAGCGCATGCGAGTGAGTTTTATATAGTAAAGTTTGCAGTTCTCACCACGCAATGCAATCCAAAACATTTTTGTCACTGAGATCACACCTTCTGGTCTTACATGCTCCAAAATTTTTCCTCCTTGTTCAAGTACATGAAGGGTTAATTTGTTCAAGTCTTCTTTGATGAAGTTGCTTGAAAAGGCTGCCGGTCATACCATTTTCTAATTTCTACAATTGTTGCATAATTTTTGGGATAATAACCGAACTTATATGAATATTTTGAGGGTTGTTTTATTCTCTTAATAACAGTAAAATGTGTAGATTTGTAAATTTACTTTTATAGAATACATGATGTATGTGGTGCATTCTTGTTTGCTGTAGGCTGATCTCGAGGAAGCTAAATCGCAAGAAAATGCAAAGTTGCAAGCTGCATTGCAGGAGGTGCAACAACATTACAAAGAAACAAAAGAAATACTAGTACAGGAGAGGGAATCAGCCAAAAAGGCTGCAGAGATAGCTCCAGTTATTAAAGAGGTCCCTGTTATAGATACAGAGCTAATGAATAAGCTTAGAGATGAAAATGACAAACTGAAGGTGAGACCTGAACATAAGAATTATTTGAATGTTTCCAGGAGACACCATTTTCTTTTACTTTTCAGTTCTGTTAGTTTTTGTCCATACTTATGTTTGTCACTTTTTCTGCCATGCTACAGACTTTGGTCAGTTCTCTTGAAAAGAAGATCGATGATACTGAGAAGAAATATGAAGAAACAAGCAAAATCAGTGAGGATAGGCTCAAACAGGCAATGGATGCCGAGACTAAAATTGTTGACTTGAACATGGCAATGCTAAGGTTTTCTATTTACCTAGTCACTTCATGACAGATTTGACATTTTATGCTTTTAATAACTATGTTTTAGGTTACACTTTATTTACTTAAGTTCTTTAGCGAAAAACTGGACATGCTTCTTTTATTATTTTGCCTCAGGCTTCAAGAGAAAATATCCACCATGGAATCTGAGGAGAAAGTGCAAAGACAAGCGCTGCTAAGCACGCCAGTCAAGAGCATGTCTGAACATTTGTCAATTCCATTGCTCTAAAGGTACATGTGATGGATTGATTGGAAAATGATGGTTCTTATTAGTGTTTTTTTTCTTTACTCAGTTCTCCCGTTTTCTTTTCTTACTCAGAATTTGGAGAACGGCTATCATGAGGTTGAAGAACACAAGGTTTGAAGTTTTTCCATCTTAGTATCTACCTTTTGTCTCTTGAACTTTCATTTATGCTCATAATCTTTGTTCTCAATTTTAACTTTTCAGGAACCCCAAAGTGCACCTCCTGCAATTAAGGAATATGGGAATGGCGATCCTAAGATGAGGAAATCTCTTGTTGACAGGCAACTTGTATGTCGCCAAAATTTTATGTTTCAATTGCTTGTGTAAACATGGTTATCTGAAGGTTATTTTTTTTTTTTGTAGGAAAACATGGATGCACTCATTGACTGTGTAGGGAAAAACCTTGGGTATTGTGCAGGGAAGCCAGTTGCTGCTATTACCATATACAAATGTCTTCTTCATTGGAAATCATTCGAGGCAGAGAAGACTAGCGTTTTTGACCGTCTCATTCAGTTAATAGGATCTGCAATCGAGGTATTCTGGCACTGGAGATTTTAGTCATGATACTGAAACATGAAAGTTCTAAAATTGACCATTAAGAAAATAAACAAGCCATCCCTTTGCCCTTTCCGCCTTCGTTGATGAAGATAAGATTTACTCTCCGCATGAAACAATGCAGCCTCATTTAAATCACCTGTGTTGTTTCTCCAACCTAACACATTTATGTTTCTGAAGAGATAAGCCATGACACACTTAAGTACTTAACTGTTGTTAATCATGTTTGTTTTTAAATGAGGCTGCTGCTATGTTCTTTTATGATTTTGGAAAGCCTGTTACAGTGCTTTTGAGTTTTACATGTGGCAAGTTTATTGTTTTGTTCTTTCTGGCAGACTCACTTTATCTAGTGTTTGATGCAGAACGAGGATGACAATGACAACCTTGCTTACTGGCTCTCCAATACATCCAGCTTACTGTTCCTACTGCAGAGAAGTCTCAAGGCTGCTGGGGCTCCTGGTAGCGTTTCACGAAAGAAACCTCCTCAGCCAACATCAATATTTGGCAGAATGGCCCAAGTACGCTACTGACCTTTGCCGCTTGAAAACTGAATTAATGAGTTGCGGAATATGTTGTAACATAAATTCATTTGTCTAGGGCTTGCGTTCTGCATCTTTTGCCAACATGCATGTCGAAGCAACAGATGTTGTGCGCCAAGTTGAGGCCAAATATCCTGCCTTGCTTTTCAAGCAGCAGCTAACTGCTTATGTTGAGAAGATATATGGAATTGTCCGAGACAATATTAAGAAGGAATTATCATCTTTGATTTCGCTATGTATCCAGGTAACGTATCCCCTCTGTAGTTTGTTTATTGCTTGTTGACAAATTCATATTTAACATTTGGTTCTAAACATGTGACCCAAAAAGACTTATAGTTTATCACCCTTGATTTCTTTAAATCACAAGGCCCCAAGAACAATGAAAGCTAGCATGCTGCGAGTTTCTGGGCGATTATCCGGTCAATCTCAGAGTCAGAGCAACCACTGGCAGAAAATTATTGAAAGCTTGGATAAGCTCTTGAAGATACTGCAAGATAACCATGTATGTGCCTCATTGTTTCCATATGATTGTGCTGATCTGCTGGATATGTGTTTACTGTTGCTTTTTTATCCTCAGGTGCCTCCGGTTTTAGCTCAAAAAATCTTTACCCAGATATTTTCGTACATTAATGTACAGCTATTCAACAGGTGCGCTTATCTTTCAGTGTCTTGACTTCTATGTTTGTGGAAACTAGCGTGGTCAACAGTTGTGCGATTTTGTTATGCAGCCTATTGCTTCGTCGTGAGTGTTGCTCCTTCAGCAACGGAGAGTATGTCAAGGCTGGTCTAGCTGAGTTGGAGTTGTGGTGTGCAAAGGCAACAACTGAGGTGATCCGCTTTCTGTGTAAATGGTTGCTTTATTTTATTTTATTTTATTTTATTTTTATTGATAATCACTGGAGTTTTGTGGTTACAGTATGCAGCATCTTCATGGGATGAGCTCAAGCATATCAGACAGGCTGTTGGATTTTTGGTATGACCAGTTCTACCAAATTTGCATTCTAATATATTCACGCTGAGATTCTGGATACAATTCTGGGATCAGTCGTGTTCTTATCTTTGGATGTACTAAAGTTTCATATTCGTAGTTTGGACAGGAGACAAACACAACAATTTCTGTAGTTTGATCTTGAGTTTAAACTGCTGTTTCCTTTTTAAGAGGCAAACTCGTGTATTAATACATTTCTAATATCATTTCAGGTTATATTCCAGAAGTTCAGAATATCTTATGATGAGATAGTCCATGACCTATGTCCGGTAAATTCTTAGTTCTTCAAGCATACATTTAAGTGTTGAATCTCGTATTGTTCTCGCTCTACTTTCTTTCACTTGCAGAGTATAGAGGCATCTTATTTCTAATACATCTCCTATATTATCTATGCTTGTAGATCTTGAGTGTTCAACAACTGTACAGAATATGTACACAATACTGGGATGACAAGTATAATACCCAAAGCGTTTCATCAGACGTGAGTTCCTTTTTCTGAAGAGCTTCACAATCTTTATTTGTTGTCAAAGTTCTATTTGTTGGGTTGAAAAAGTATAGAACTTCAGATTCCCTGGTTGTATGGAATTGATATATGCTGAAACTCACTGCTCCAGTCAACAGTAGATGTGATTTTTTTTTATTTTTTTTTTGGGTTAAAAAATCGTAACGCTGCCTGCCTGTGCTGGATATTTTTTACACGGTAAGGGAAAATAAAAGTAACTGGACCATCTAATGTTTCAGGTTCTTAGTAACATGCGGGTGCTAATGACAGAAGATTCTAACAGTGCTGAAAGCGGTTCATTCTTGTTAGATGATAATTCGAGGTAACATTAATTACCATCTCATTAAACTGTCGGATTGTTATATTGATTTGTTGATTATGATGAATATGACAATCTGGGTCTTCATGCAGCATCCCGTTCTCGGTGGATGATATCACCAACTCAATGCAGGAGAAGGACTTCACGGATATGAAACCGGCTGATGTGCTACTCGAGAACCCTGCCTTCCAGTTTTTACAGGATTAGGGCTTGTGAAGTCTCGAGCATTATATCTTGCCAGATCATTTCTTGATTTGTTGTATATCTTTTTTTGATCCTTTCTACCCCATATGTGCCTTTGTTTAGTCATATCTTCTTTTCAGCTAGCTTTTGTAAAATTCATATAGGTATTTGTTAGGGTTGGGATGGGGGATTCCGCCCTTACATTTAGAAAAAAGGCCGTATCTTTTAAAGCGGGGCAAATGATTCTTTGTAGGGCAACATGAAATCAAATCCTTTTACCCAAGGGTGGTAAGGAGGGGCAGAGGTAATGTTAGTAGGCTCTCTCCCCAATAGATTGTGTAAATTATATACTGTAAATCAACAGTGCAATGAAAAAGAAAGGAAAGCTATATAGCAAATGCTGACATCATCTTCTACTTGTCTTGTGTCTGAACAGCTCGGTGTGTGAGGGTTCATGTTGATTCAATGAAAGGCTGTCTATTACTCTCTTTTTTTCTTTTTTATAAAATATAATCCCTGGTCCAGCCGACCAGCTAGCAGGAGGAGGATGATGGTGGGAATGCGTCGTCTGCCTGTTCCCTTGTTCATCCTCATCCGTGGGAAAAGCGGAGGGAAAAAAGAAAAGGCAAATGGGCGGGCGGCACGCTTGTGTTGTGTTTTGTGTGCGCCTACGGGTGGCTGAACGACCCGCCATCGGATTTCGAAGGTTCGGGGCAACCCAAAACCAAAACAAAGGAACATTCCCCTTCCCGGGAAGCAGAAACGAACCACTCCTCCGACTTAAAACTACCACGCGTCTCTACGTGGAGTGACGAGGGGCACTTGCGTCCGTTCACCCGTCCCCCGAATAAACAAAAACAAACGCAGGAGGAGCAGCACTGCTGGTTCTTGTCCCTTTCCATCCGTCCCACTCCTACCACCATCCTCGCATCCATTCTCCCCCAGTCTACAGCCGCGCCCGCGATCGAGATGGTGAAGCTCATCTCATCTCATTCTTGGTAAGGGATCCTCTGCTCATCGCTCTCGGCATCCATTCTTGGTCTGTTTTTTCCCCCTTTTGGAATGGAGGAGTGAGTGGCGGTTGGGTTTGGTTTCGTTTCTTCCTGGAACCTTTTTCTTCTTTTCTAGTACTGTGGAAAAAAGGCGCGGCCGCCTTCCTCCTCCTCCTCCTCCCATCCCCGTCCCAAAAATCCGTTCTCCTCCGGTTTCTCTCGGCATCAAGCCAAATTCGCCGCGCTCCATCCATCGCCGGCGGCGGTCCAGGTCTCGGTCTCCGGGATGGGCGAGGAGGCGCGTAATCAATCAGTTTGTGTTTGATTTCGTCATGCCGTGGAGTAGGGGATCCAGCCGGATGTGTTTGATTTCTTAAGTTTCTTCATTTATATTTTCGTATCCAAGGCAGCAGCGGCACGGATTGTTCACGGACTTTTTTCTACTCTGCCTGGGGACGTTCCCGTCGCGTGACTCCATGCATTTAGTGCAGCATGTTCTTTTTCCTGCTACCTACAGTACTCTAGGGTAGAGGAAGACTGACTATTCATCCATGGGAGGCCTCATTAGCTTCTTCTTCAGCGCGCACACACGGTTGCATCTCAAGTCGTTTTCACCGTATATTAGTTAATTCTTGGCACCCAATTAAACCGGCTGTGCATTTCTGTTTAATAAAATGAAACAAAAAACTGGGGATTCAACTGAACCACAATGCCCCAGCGACCGTCTGTTGATAGCAATGTTTATGTGTAGTTGTAGTGGGCTAGCTAAGCTAGCAGCAGTCCCTCCCTGCCCTGAGGTGGAATGGGTGGTTGGTTGGGTGTGTGCGCGGGGAGGGGAATGACAGTCCCTCTTGCCTCACTTTTCTTTCCCCCCTCTTAACTTTTGCATTTTTCTATCACTGCTGGAACTTTACTCACACCTCATCACTTGTCTCTTTTGCAGTGAAAGCACCTGAAAACATATCCAATACAGCTGGCAAGCTTTACTCCCTATAACATCTGTGCTTATCAGGATGAGCAGCACCAAGGTCATGATAACATACAAGAGGAAGCGTGCTGCCTCTGCCTCGCATGCCCATACAGAAGACGACACAGTTCTTGACTCATCATCTCCTGCTGGCTCCAGCAATGTAGCTGCCAGCAGTTTACAACTTAAGTCTGAGGGCCCTTCTGAGACGGCCGTGATAAATGAAGATAATCATGTGAGGAATCCTGCCTCTGTTGCTACTGTTTATTTGTTGTTATCTTATGTCATTTCTATCGCTTGATTGCCATTGTCCATGTTACTGCTGTTCGCAGCTTTCTTAAAAGTGCAAACAGACTTCATCTGATTTTCTTGGGCATCAAACTTGTGATGTCGTGTTGATGTTTGTCTAAAGTTGTCAATAGCTGCATGTTTTCATGAAGTGGTGTTCTGAAACAGATTGTTTTTCATGTTTAATCCTGAACAGTGTTATGTTTCCTCTTCCATCAGTTTTATCCTCTGACACTCAGTTGTCATCTGAAAAAATTGGCAGACTACTCCTAAAAAGCAGCAGCATCTCTCCATGTTGTTGCAACAAAACATCAAAGAAGAGTGTGAACCAGAGAAAGGACAGGATCGGCCGTATGAATCATTACCACGGAAAGAACAACCTGAGATTTGTTGTGCCACCACCATTGCTACAACAGCAGAGGCACATAGCAATAAATCACAATGCATTGATGACACAAAGAATCAAATTCCCGTTTCAAGTTCTGTGTGTGATCTAATGCTTGCTGACGGGACGGTTAATCAGGCAAAAGATTCAAATATCTCTGCCCCTGTGGAAATAAATTCTCTTACAGGGACAGAAAATGCTGTTGTCCCTGGCCAATGTAAGAAAAGGTTTAGTCCTCTGCTCACCTTTCGCAGACGAGTTAAGAAGAAAACTAATTTGGATGAACCAGCAAAGGAATTTTGTTCACCGGACAACGATAAACAGTGCTCAACACTGACATGCAGCCCACCACACTCATCACTGAATGCTACACCATTGCTCAAGCATACTGCTCCAAACCCTTTGGATATTGAGGATAAGGTATGTTTTTACCCTGATTTTCCCCTGTACAGTTGCATTTAGATGACATAATTCTTTTGAACTTCCCTTGACATCCCTGCTTTTGTTTACTTTTGTTTGGGAGGCATTTGATATAATGAGATGAAGATTGTTTAGAAAATTTTGTTGTCTTTGATTAATGGGTTAATTGGATCTGTGCCATTATAACTTTACCGTTTTTGAAATACACCATTACTATTCAAGAAACTATGTCACTGCCATTGGAACTCTACAGATATTTGAGATACGCCATTATGTACGCTTGAAGGCAACATGGGCCCACTGGCAGACGTATAAAGGGGTACCGTTGATCCGTATGGACAAAATTGCCCCTTTTTTCTTCTCTCTCACACTCACTAACACATGGGGCCCACTTGTCAGCCTTCCCCTCCCTCTTCTTTCTGTTGTCTTCTCCATCTCCGGTCGGCGGCTGCCTGCTCGGCTGCTCCCCAGCAGCAGCGCAGTAGACCCCCGCACGTCTAGCCGACTCCTTGCCCGGTGACGGCGTTGCAGCTTTCTCGATGCGGAGCCCACCTGCCCGCCCACTCGTGGAGAGCAGCAAAGGACATGCGGTGCAAAGGCCATCTCCGCGGGGGCGACGAGTGGTGGCCCGATGAGGTATGCGGCGAGCTGGGCGTGACCATGGTGGCAGGCTGCTGAGGACTTAAGCCACCATGGCAGCACGATGAAGACACCAAATCCGCAACCCGCTAGCCATGGATCTAGCAGATCCTCCATGTCGCAGGTCATGAGCTAGCTCATCGTCACCGGCTAGCTGCTCGTTGCAAGCAAGAATACTAGTAGGAGGCGGAGGAGGTGGAGATTGGAGAAAGGACGTGTACAGGAAGCGGTGGATTCCCAGAGGATAGCGTTGCTAAGCTCGTAGTTGGGCTCCTTGATGACGTGCAGCAGCAGCAGATGGTCGCCAGCGTGCAGCAGGTTGGTCGCCGCCCACCGCAACGCCGTCCGTAATCCCCTCCAAAAAGTCCATCTCCAGCGCCACCCACCTCTGTGCGTGGTGTGTGCTGTGTCCATGGAAAGCACCAGGAGAGGACAGAGGAAGGGGATGACACACTTGGCCTGTCTGTAAGTGAGATAGAGTGGGAGGGGTATTTTGGTCCATACGAAAATACAAAATTATTCCTACACCTGCACATGGGCCCAAAGACGCCACATACGTATATAATGGCATATTTCAGCTTTGGCAAGAATTGTAATGGCAATGGAATAGTTTCTTGAATAGTAATGGTGTGTTTCAAAAATGATAAAATTATAATGGCACATATCCTGTTAGGAAATAGAATATCCCCTGCTAATTATGGATAGCACAGCCATAATTAGCAGCTGTAAATCAGGCAATTAGCATATGGAAATCAGTGATTAGTTGCTATAGTTAGCAGATGTAAATCAGGGAGATTACCCCCTGCCTTGTAAGCAAGTCCAGCAGCTATATAATAGAAGGCGCCCCCTCCCATTGAGGTGTGGCCAATTGCCCCATTCTCTGTCTTTCTACATGGTATCAGCAGTCCGGGTTTAATCCCGATCCCCCCCCTCCTCCCTCTTCCAGCGCCGCCCCTCTCCCCTGGGTGTAGCCCCCTCCCTCTTCTCCATGGGAACCACATCAGACCTCTCCTCTGCCACCAGCGGTGCCCTGGGGTCCGATCCCACACCCTCAATCTGCCCCTATGCCACCATCAACATCAAGCTCCATGTCCCCATGACCTTGGAGCTGAAGCCCTCCAACTACACCAAGTGGTCGACGGCATTCCAGGCCACGTGTGGGAAGTTCGGTCTCCTGCATCACCTCAACCCCGCCTCCACCTCGCGCCCTACCGACGAGGCTTGGGCGCAGGCCGACTTCTGCGTTCGTGGCTGGATGTACAGCACCGTCTCCGACGCCGTCCTCAACCTCGCCATGACCGACGCCACGCAGACAGCGGCTGTGCTCTGGAAGGCCATCGGTGAGGTGTTCCAGGCCAACAAAGCCCCTCGCGCCATCTTCCTGAGTCACGAGTTCCACTCGATGACTCAGGGGGACTCCTCCATCGATGCCTACTGCGTCCGCATGAAGGAGAAGGCCGACGAACTTCGCGATGTTGGGCAGCCCGTCAGTGAGCCCAATCTCGTCCTCAACCTGCTGCGTGGGCTCAATGAAGCCTACTCCAACGTCGCCGACAACATCGCCGGGCAGCAGCCCCTCACCTTCGCCGGCGCCAGGCACCAGCTCATCCTCAAGGAACTTCGTCTGCAAAACGAGGAGAAGTTGCGTGCCACCACCGCGCTCCTGGCTGCTGCATCCTTTCCTGGCGGCCATCAGCAGCAGCAGCAAGGTGGCTATCAGCAGCAGCAGCAGGGCGGCCGGCGCTCCGCCTTCAAGAAGGGCGGCCAGCAGCCCTTCTCCAACACTTCCAGTGGCACCAACACCAATAAACGCGTTCCCTGGGGCTTCAATCCTTGGACTGGAGCACGCGTGGCCCCTGGAGAACGTGTCTCAGCTCCTGGACAGCGTCGCCAGGGAGGTTTTGGCGCCCCTGCTGCCTCTGGTTCCCAGGCTGGGCGAAACCAGGGCATTCTCGGCTCCTCTCCGCAGGCCCACACCGCCTTTGCTCCGCTCCAGACGTCCTCCAGCAGCTCCAACTCCTGGGATGTAGCCGGCCTCATTGCTGCCCTGCAGACCATGAATCTGCAGGGCAACTCACCCTGGGTGGTGGACTCCGGCGCCTCCACACACATGACGTCCTCAGATGGTATGCTTATTCAACCTCTCCCTCCCTCCATCTCCTCAATAACAGTAGGCAATGGCACTCGCATTCCTGTTACGTCTACAGGTCATTCCATCCTCTCCACACCCAACACAAATTTCGCCCTTAACAATATTCTTGTTGCACCTGCTCTAGCCCGCAACCTTTTATCTGTACGTCAATTCACTCGCGACAATAGTTGCTCCTTTGAATTTGACGCACATGGTTTTTCTGTTAAGGATCTCAAGACGGGACGGGTGCTTCTCCGCTGTAACTGCGACGGGGACCTTTACACCATGCCTACCACCACTCCAACCGCACCACCTCATGCTCTCCTGGCCACTACGTCGACTCTGTGGCATCAACGTCTTGGCCATCCATCCCCCGCTGCATTAGAACGCCTAAATAAAACTCATGCTGTTTTTTGTAATAAAGTAGACCGCTCCCTATGTCACTCATGTCAGATAGGCAAGCACACGCGTCTACCCTTCAGCTCCTCACATTCCATAACTCATAAGCCCTTTGAGCTTATTCACTGCGATGTATGGACATCCCCTGTAAACAGCTTGTCGGGCTTTTCCTATTACTTGGTATGCTTGGATGATTATAGTCACTACTGTTGGGTTTTTCCTCTTCGCAAAAAATCCGAGGTTTACCAACACTTAGTCGAACTTGTTGCGCTTGCCAACACACAATTCAGCCTTCCCATCAAATGTTTTCAGGCTGATAACGGCACTGAATTCCTCAACGCCGCCACCACCAACTTCCTCGCTGCCCAAGGTACCCACCTCCGCCTCTCCTGTCCCTACACATCACCCCAAAATGGCAAAGCTGAACGTCTTATTCGCACGCTCAACAACTCCATTCGCACCATGCTTCTTCATGCTTCCCTGCCGCCCACATATTGGGCTGAGGGGCTCCTGACAGCCTGCTATCTCCTTAATCGGCGTCCATCCTCCTCCGTTCAGCATGAAACCCCCTACACTCGTCTACATAATCAGCCACCATCCTATAGCCATTTACGTGTTTTCGGGTGCCTCTGTTACCCCAATATGCAAGCGATCTCCAAACATAAGCTCGCCCCTCGCTCTACAGCATGCGTCTTCCTAGGATACCCATCATCTCACAAAGGTTACCGCTGCCTCGACCTTTCCACCCGTCGCATTATCATCTCTCGCCATGTCGTTTTTGACGAGACCACCTTCCCCTTTACAACCACCCCTGACGCCTCCCCCCGTCCTCCTTAGATTTCCTCCTCGACGACGATATGGTTTCGGTGCCTTGTTCTACTGTTGTTGCAGGTGGGACTCCATCCTCGACGCCCGTGGTCGCTCCATCCCCCTCGGATGTTGAGCAGCCACCCTCCGACGCTGCAGCCTCCCACGGCTCCTCTTCCTCGGCACCGGGCGGGCGTGGTCACGTGCCCCCGCCTGGACCCAGCATGGTTCCTTTCTCACACGTCTATGTTCGCCGCTCTCGGACGACGCCTACATCCGAGCCGGCAGCTGCCCCAGCAGCCTGTGCTGCTCCTGATACCTCGACACCACCTTCGGCACCAGCACCGGCGACATCCACTGCTCCACCGCCGCTGCAGCCTCCGCCGCCGCCTCCGCGGGTCACTCGTACCATGACGGGTGCCATCCCCCGCGTCAGCTATGAGGGGCTGGCAGCCACGGTGTCATCCTTACCGTCGCCGCTTCCGTCAAACTATCGCAGCGCCCTGGCCGACGCCAACTGGCGTGCCGCGATGATGGATGAGTACCAGGCCCTCGTCGACAACAACACCTGGCAGCTCGTTCCGCGGCCCCCTGGGGCCAACGTCGTGACGGGAAAGTGGATTTTCCGGCATAAGTTCCATGCCGATGGGTCCCTTGCCCGCCACAAGGCCCGCTGGGTCGTCCGAGGCTTCTCCCAGCGCGAGGGCGTCGACTACGATGAGACCTTCAGCCCGGTTGTCAAACCGGCCACTATACGGTCTGTCCTCAGCATCGCTGCATCCTGTGCATGGCCGATTCACCAGCTGGATGTGAAGAACGCCTTTCTTCACGGCCACCTCGAGGAGACTGTCTACTGCCAGCAGCCGCCAGGGTTCGTCGATCCCGGTGCCCCAGATCACGTCTGTCGTCTGCTGAAGTCCTTGTATGGACTCAAGCAGGCTCCGCGCGCCTGGCACCAGCGCTTCGCCACCTTCGTCCGGCAGCTTGGCTTCACCGCCTCCGCCTCCGACCCGTCTCTTTTCGTTCTACGAGAAGGGACGAGCCTCGCCTACCTGTTATTGTACGTCGACGACATCGTCCTCACCGCCTCGTCCTCGGCCCTTCTTCAGCGCATCATGACTCGGTTGAGCTCCGAGTTCGCCATGACGGACCTGGGCGCCCTACACCACTTCCTCGGCATCGCCGTCACGCGCTCTTCGGACGGCCTCTTCCTCTCCCAGCGACAGTACGCCATCGAGCTTCTTCAGCGTGCAGGCATGGCTGAGTGTCACCCAACAGCGACACCCGTGGACACTCACGCCAAGCTCTCTGCGACCGACGGGGAGCTGCTGTCAGAGAAGGACGCATCTGAGTACAGGAGCTTGGCGGGAGCTCTCCAGTACCTGACGTTGACTCGTCCTGATCTGGCATATGCTGTGCAGCAAGTGTGCCTCTTCATGCACGCTCCTCGGGAGCCCCACCGTGCGCTCATCAAGCGCATCCTGCGCTATGTGAAGGGGACCCTCTCCTCGGGCCTTCACATCGGCACCGGGTCTGTTGACAAGCTGACTGCCTATTCTGACGCCGACTGGGCAGGCTGTCCAGACTCCCGACGCTCCACTTCCGGCTTTTGCGTCTACCTCGGCGACACTTTGGTCTCCTGGTCCTCCAAACGCCAGACCACGGTGTCACGTTCCAGCGCCGAGGCTGAGTATCGTGCTGTGGCACATGTTGTGGCTGAGTGTTGTTGGCTTCGGCAGCTACTTCAGGAGCTCCATATCCAGCTACCGTCTGCCACTGTTGTCTTCTGTGACAACGTCAGCGCCGTCTACATGACGGCTAACCCGGTCCACCACAAGCGAACGAAGCACATCGAGATCGACATTCACTTCGTCCGTGAGAAGGTTGCCCTTGGTGAGATCCGGGTACTCCACGTGCCGTCCTCCCATCAGTTTGCTGACATCATGACTAAAGGACTTCCGACGGCATTATTCCAGGATTTTCGGTCCAGTCTTTGCGTCCGGGAGCCTCCCACTGCGACTGCGGGCGGGTGTTAGGAAATAGAATATCCCCTGCTAATTATGGATAGCACAGCCATAATTAGCAGCTGTAAATCAGGCAATTAGCATATGGAAATCAGTGATTAGTTGCTATAGTTAGCAGATGTAAATCAGGGAGATTACCCCCTGCCTTGTAAGCAAGTCCAGCAGCTATATAATAGAAGGCGCCCCCTCCCATTGAGGTGTGGCCAATTGCCCCATTCTCTGTCTTTCTACATATCCAATTAATAGCAGTCCTTTTTTCTTGCTGTATTGGGTGGTCTGTTTCTTGGGGCCATTTGTTTCAGTATTGATATGTGCTTTCAGCTATGATGTACTGCTGTTAACTATAAAGTTCTTCTGTAGGAATGGGTGTATATAATTTAGTTAACTGGCAACACTAGAAGGTAGCTAGTGCTTTTAGTGCTGACATGATTTCGTAATGTATGCACATCAACTTATCAATTTTCTTGTAATCAGGCTTTGAATTTTGTAATCGAAGCCATGCGTTTAGCCAAATGCGTGATCTTATACACTTCTCTAAAACGCATAATGGAAAGCCTTATCACTACGAATACCTAAAGTGCCCAAAACATAAAGAAGCCCAGAATTGTGTGTCACTGTCCAGGAATATTATGATGGTTAAAATGTTTCCAAAATCAACCAGGTAGGATTGTGCCTTTTTAATTTATGTTTATTACCTCTATCTTATGTGTTTAAAAGTTATAACTGTTTCTAGATACTATTCAGTGTAGGGAATGGGAAAAATGATGCTGTTAAAAGGTTATTGCTTTTCTACGACGAGTATTAAAATATCAACAAAATAATGCCCAGCCTGTCAAATTTTGCTATTGAAGGTAACAAAACGTAATGGAATAGGTGACACCATGTTTGTGATGCTGAAGGCACCTACAATGTTTGCTTCTATTATTTTTACAATCATCTTGTAGTTGTAGAATTATATTATTACTTTTTTTTTGTGGCTTCTGTCTTCCGCTGATTTTGTATGCACTATAGATGTACTTGCACTGTTTTTATGTATTACTTTGGCAATAACCTATGTCGTAATTGACAATTTCCTTGCCTGTCTGCACATTATCTTACTAGGGCATTGAAAATAATTAGAGCTCGCATTTAATTCATTTACAGGTAGCTACATTGAGAAATACTGGACCTTTTACACAAGCTGAACACTCACCTGAACAAGAAAGGTATGGTGATTACTTGTATTTGATAGCTCTGCGATTGTGATCTAGAACTAATATTAGTTGATTGATATGCACATAAGGAATTAATGCAAAGTCCCTTTTGTAGTTCGCACATCGTAAAATCCTCAGTTCAACATGTGGTTCCACAGATTACTCAAGATGTAAACCAAAACATGATTCTGGAAGATGATGTTATACGAGCGTCAAACCAAAAGAAGACCCTGGAAGATGATGTTACACCAATGTCAAAGTTCACTGGTGCGCAAGAGGTCAGTGGACAAGATACGCTAATGGAGGACTTCAACAAAATATCACCAGATACTATTGAAGTGCCAAAAGTTATTGATGTGCAGGGGAAGGGACATTGTACTGGGGAAACTGCTTCCCTGCAGTCTCCAAACCAAAAAGTAGACGTCAGTTGGTTGAAACCAACCAATAAATCTGTGGTAGAAGATGTTCCAGAATCTGAAGGTTCAACAAAAAATGTTCCAGTCATTGTCTTGGATGATGATAATGATGAGAGAGGCAAGGAGCTGGAAAATTCAGAGGCTCTTGATCAAGGGCTGCATAATCAAAATAAAAGAACTTCTTTCGAGAAGATCGACCTGAATTGTACTGAATTAAGACAACAGGGACTTCTCTGTTTGGATGACTCAACAATTCAAAGGCTGCCAGATCAGGTGAGGATAATAGAACTACCCCTTTCATTACTTGTTTACTTGGCATTTTGCCACATGTGCAGATTCTCCATGCACTAAATGAGATTGTTTTCTTAGTGGTGTAATTTTTTTTTATCTGAATAATCTATAGCCATTGGCTTCATTCTAAATTCCTTTCCAGTTGGATGGTTTGTTTCATGTACTTCATTAATAACTTGGCCATACAGGCTTGATTTCCTTTACTTTTGTCATACAACATACTATGCTGTAAAAGAAATATTAACAGTGCATATGTTTGTGCCTCAGATGATCTGAAACATTTTATCTTTTCTTGCAGGATATAGTTGGT
This sequence comes from Microstegium vimineum, assembly GCA_022036555.1. Classification (NCBI taxonomy): domain Eukaryota; kingdom Viridiplantae; phylum Streptophyta; class Magnoliopsida; order Poales; family Poaceae; genus Microstegium; species Microstegium vimineum. The sequence continues at coordinate 61,849,295 of CM039122.1, forward strand.
AATGCTCAAAAGCAAATGTCTCAACCAATTGAAAGGTTATTTTTCACAAAGGAGAAAGATACCCTCCGTGGCAAACAACAGCAGCATGAAGAAAGATCAACCATGCATACCTCATACTCAAATTTCTTTGATCTGGGTCCACCATGGAACACTGGGAGTTTGAAGGGACCAAAAAGCTTGCCTTCAGAACTCAAGTTCAGAATAATGGACAGGGCTCCTGAATTCAGTTTAGACCTCAGCCTGGATAGTTTCACAGACAATAGTGTGGCTGCCCCTAGGAGTGGTAAGTTGTTTCTTGGAGGCACCTCCAGCACATCTCATAAGTTAAAGGAAAAGCTTGGTACATACTCCTACAAGAGGCAGTCAGCTCCATGGTCAGAAGAAGAGTTGGATTTTCTTTGGATCGGAGTTAGGAGGTATGGTGTTAATAATTGGAATGCAATGTTGAGGGATACTCGACTACAGTTTTCAAACTCAAGAATGCCCGAGGATCTTGCTAAGCAATGGGACAAGGAGCAGAGAAAGCTTGTGGCATCTGCTCTGGGTCCTGCGCCACCTCTTCATATGAGTGAAGATTATCTTGGTAGAGCTTCATGCTCTGGATGCTCAAAGTCTGCATTCCTTGGGGCCAAGACGGACCTTTCATTGGGTGACGTGTACCTTCGCAGTGCCCGTGCTTCAGAGAGAGGTCAGCATCATTTATCCAGCCTGGGTGTGCTTAACTTTCATGGAATTGATGGTGGGCCTAGAAATCTGTCCCTGGGAGGCTTCCCTGGGGCTTCTTCCTCATATGGAAGAAGTGGCGGCAGGCGCAGAAGGGCATCCAAGCTCCATAAGTCATACTACGAGAACAAGTCACCTTGGTTCCAAGAACCATCGGACAGGGTGCCCCAGCTCCTTCTCACTAACCAGCAACCAGTCAACAGCCTACCCCAGTGGCTTACAAAGGATGCTGAAACTGGCACCAGCCGACTCAACCCTGAGATGTGGCCAAGCATGGTGCCACCACCAGGGCTCTCAGCGGCAGATCCACCGAGGGGAGGCTCCTCTCTCTTTTTTGACGACGTGAAACCCCATGTCCTCCCTGATGCTTCCCTGAAACGCACGATGAGGAGGAATGCGGATTGGCGGTCGTTCAGCAAGAGGCTGTTCCTCTCCAGTGATGCCTTGGATCTGAAGCGTGGGGCTAAAGGCACCACAGCACCCAACGCTGCCACCCCGAGCGACACCGGCGCGTCATCCGAAGAGACGGTATCTGACAGCTGAGCCCATGCTTAACATGGGCTCTTGTTATTCCTGTGTGCCGATCTGCAATTACATGTAGCATTACCCTTCATATTTGATGTTGTTGAAGCTGGTTGGCAGTGTATATCTGATCAAAGCTGGCATGCTCTCTATAATGTCATGCTGGTGAATAATCGGATTGCATCTTGTATAAAGTAGTACCAGCTCCATAGTGAGGAGAGGTTCTATCCTCAACAACAGGAGTCCACTCACGCATCCGCATGACCAAACACATTAGCATCGTGATTTTTTTTTTTTGTGACTTCACATTAGCATCGTGATTGGGGTGCTGTGTATGTAGTGAACGGATTACCTAGATGCTTGTAACTGTGCTTGGGATGGCCTAGTTGCTGGTTCAAATCCTGTTGGGTAATGTTATTTTCATGCTTAAGCATGGGCAGTTTTCATGAGTACTTATTTTTCTGTTTCTTCAGTTGTAGCTGGCTGCAAGCCTGACATCTTTTTTTTTTTTTTTTTTTTTTTTTTGGCTCTATTTGCCGCCGGGCTGGCCGGCCGGATGGTGTATCTGTGTCGCTTCCTTCAAGATCAAATACATACATCTTAACAGCATAAGTATATCCGGACGAAGCATGGAATGTATGTAATCTCTTTTGTCAGTTTTAATATACCCAAATGGAACATGCTAATGACAGTATGACACCATCTTGGATTACGCTGACCGATCGAGTACAAAGGTAGGCAGCCAGGCTGCCAACTGGTGAACTAGCAAATACATTTGACTACTACTAATGACAGCATTAGAGTCTAATATACCTCATTGTTGTCAGTTGTCACACCCCAACAATAGGGCAGGGCAGCGCAGACAATCACCATCGTATATACAATACATTTGTCCAAAATTCATAACTGAACCAACATAGACAAATAAAAAATCGTAGCCGTCTTGCATCACAAGCCAAAAACAAAGCATTATCAACGAACTGGACAGACAACAGTAGCAGGTAGTCGTGCTAATAGCTTGTACAACATTGTTGGCCCTTCTCCTTGCCGGGAAGCAAAACCACTAGGTATGGCCAGCAGGCAGCAGCAGCATATCATCTCTTCTCTTCATATCGACCAGCTCTCCACCCTTCTGAACCAATGTAATGGGCATTCCAGATGAAACCAAATGAGCTCAACATATACATAGCAAGGGAGATATGAGAGAGCCAGTCATGTCCTGGCGTTCGCCACCATGGTTGCTCTTGCTCGCCACCATGCTGAGCACCGCACGACTGCTGGCACTTGCCACAGGGATGGCACGTCCCGGATGCCAAGAAAGATGTGGCAACCTGAGCATCCCCTACCCTTTCGGCATCGGTCCTGGCTGCTTTCGCAGTGGCCTTGAGGTCAGATGCGACAACGATGAAAGAAGAGCCTACCTGGGCAGCGAAGGCAGTAGCCTCTGGGCCTTTGATATCTTCCTGCTGCAAGGGGAGGCTCGAGTACACAAGCATCTGACGTGGGACTGCTACAATGACACTGGCATCACTGACTTCGCTAGATCTGCCATGGATCTACAGTCTTACCAGATATCACATACCAAGAATAAGTTCACGGCGATTGGATGTGACACCATCGCGTTCATCCAAGGTGAAAATGCAAACTCTTACACCAGCGGATGCATGTCGTTTTGCAGCAGCAATGCAAGCGTCGACACCAGTGGCCAGTGCACTGGCATGGGTTGCTGCCAGACGTCAATCCCAGCAAACCTTACCTACTTCAACACCACCTTCTCAACAAGGCGGAGTACAAGCGTGCTGGAGTTCAACCCATGCAGTTACGCCTTTGTGGTTGAGACCCAGTGGTTCAGGTTTGATGTCTCTGACCTTGCAGGCCACCATTTTGCTGACAAGTACAGTGATGGCGTGCCTCTTGTGCTTAACTGGGTTGTTGGGGAAGAATCGTGTGATGAAGCAAAGAAAAATATGTCATCCTACGCATGTCTTAGCAAGAACAGCGAGTGCATCCCTTCAGTCAATGGCCCAGGGTATCTCTGCAACTGTTCCAGTGGCTATGGGGGGAATCCATATCTGGAAGAAGGCTGCCAAGGTAAGCAACAATCAGTCTTCAATTCCTCTGGTTAAAATAATATGCCAGGTTGATTTAATGAGCATCCTTGTTTTTCCTGGTTACGTTAACAGACATCGATGAATGTGCCTTTCCTGAGCAGTATCTTTGCCTTGGCCAATGCACTAACACAATAGGAAGCTACAGCTGCACATGTCCAGATGGAACTCGGAGCACTGATGCGCGTACGATAAATTGTGTTCCTTATCAGGATCCTACAGAAACTGTAAAGATGGTGTTAGGTAAATCCTTATCTAGCTGTTTGTATATATCATAAATAGCCATAATACGTCAATACTGGTGTTCATGAAGACACAAAACTGCAGTGATGTAGATAACAGAAACATAGTACAACTAACTACAGTTGAATCAGATTTAGTTCGTTCTACTTACGTACAATCAATGGTTCAATTCACTATTAGTGATAATTCAAATGAATACTAAGATGATGCCAATACCTTGTTTCATGTGTTTTTTCCCCCTCCAACCAATTCAAAACAACAGGAGCCAGTACTGTATTACAACCTGTAATGTCAATAGATCAATATTTTCTCCTTTCTTCGGTTAGTGATCTTATTTTCATAGAAAAAATACCTGGTGACTGTAGGTATTTCTATCAGCACAGTCTTTCTCCTTGTTTGCATCTTCCCTGCCGTCATTGGATATCAAAAGAGAAAGCTCATCAAAGAAAAGGATGGTTTCTTCAAGCAAAATGGCGGATTTATTTTACTTGAAAAAATGCGATCAAGACGAGTAGATACAGTAAGAGTATTCTCAAAAGAAGAATTAGAGAATGCAACCAACAATTTTGACAAGACAAGAGAACTGGGAAGAGGGGGACATGGCACAGTCTACAAAGGGATTATGAAGGATAACAGAGTTGTAGCCATAAAGCGCTCCAAAGTTTGCAACACAAACCAGAAAGATGAATTTGTGCAGGAAATCATCATACTTTCTCAAATAAACCACAGGAATGTGGTCAGGCTTCTAGGCTGTTGTTTAGAAGTGGAAGTTCCCATGTTGGTCTATGAATTCATCCCAAATGGCACTATCTTCCAGTTGATCCACAGTGAAGGGTCATCCATCTCATTGGATGACAGACTAAGAATAGCCCTAGAATCTGCAGAAGCGTTGGCGTATCTCCATTCCTCTGCATTCCCACCCATAATACATGGAGATGTAAAATCTTCAAACATTCTCCTAGATGACAAATACATGGCAAAAGTGACTGATTTTGGTGCATCACACATGCTTGCAAAGAATGAGACCCAATTTATGACAATAGTCCAAGGAACTCTTGGCTATCTAGATCCTGAATATCTACAGGAACGGCAGCTAACAGAAAAGAGTGATGTTTATAGTTTCGGGGTTGTCATACTGGAGCTAATCACAAGGAAGACTGCAATATACTCCGACTCTGAGGATTCCAGTGACCGGAAGGGGCTTGCATCATCTTTTATGATGGCAATGAAGGAGAACAAACTTCAAGATATGCTGGACAAGAGCATAATAGGGGTAGGGATGGAACCACTTCGAGCAATTTCTGAACTCGCGAAGAAATGCCTCAGCATGAAGGGGGACGAGCGTCCACAAATGACCGAAGTTGTTGAACGGCTTAAAGTAATAAGAAGAACCTGGCAAGAAAAGCTGACAGAACACCATGTTGTGGAAACGGAAAGTCTATATGCAAAACCTTCCTCTAATTACCCCTCCAGCATTGCACAATACGGAAACATCGGCACAGAATTCGAGCATTGCAGATGAATCGAAAGCAGCAACTGAGTTTGAGTTTTATATTCTGATGTTTCGCATTGGAGAATTGTGCCAATTGTAAGAATGCTAGATAATAATAACATCATTAAACAGAAGCGTGTTTCTGAGTTTCAGTTATATACTCCCAATGTTTTGTAATGGAGAATATACACCCACTACTTGTAAGAATGCTTGATTGTATCTTTTAAGAAAAGAGAGTTTGCTTTTCTCTTCCGTTGGGCTTATCTCGAGGAATTAAGGACTGGCATGAGATCCAAAACGGGAACCGTTTCAATGAATAAGCGAAGCTAGACACGACGCCACAAGTACTTATGATTCATATCCGCAGCAGCAGTACATGATGCATATCTCCTCTAATCTGATGTAATGTAGCGAACAAAAACAAGGACGCGCCTACAGACAACGCCATAGCTCGTGTGGTTCTACTAGAATAATAGCATTACAATTTCTACTCATGAAGGGCACATCAGCGGGGACAAGGACAACCGCATAGATCCCTGGAGCTGTACACGAAGCAATCAAATCCAAATTTCGAAACTACTAGACGATCGAACCGGACTGAAATCTGGAGCCCCCTAACCACTAACCAGGACGGAAGCGCTCTCAAGGCGCCGGCCGGTGCAGGGAGAGACGCCGCATCCCCAACACCAGGCAATGCAAGCATACCTCGGACGCGTCTCGGGTGGGGAACTCCTCGACGGCGACGCTTCGACGCGCCACCGCCGCTGCGCGCAGAAGCCTTCGCCAATCGCCAGCATGGAGGAGGAGAAAGCCAAGCGAGGGAGAGAAAGAGATGGTTTGGGCCCAAATTTATAATGTGGGCCGAATAGAGAAAGTGGACAGGTTACCCAATCTGAGACGTGCGTTGGGCTGGACCTCTGACTTTTGAAACCGGTTGAAATTGTTTCCTTGATGTTAGTTTCGATGCATCAGCCGTGAGGGAGGTAGCTCGAACTACGTTCATATTTCAATGAAGACAAATAGGATTTATTAGAAAACTTATAGAAACTTTATTTCAAAAAATCATACATAATTTCTATAGAAAAGATACACAATATAAACCCTAAATTTTGATTTTTTTATCTTAGAAAACTCAAAGTAAACTTGTTTTACCATAAAAAATTTATGAAAGCCAGCTTTCTATGAATCTTTTACGATTAAATCAGATTCGGAGCATTTTAGAAAACATTTGGACAATATTATTGAAATTTAGTTTTGATTTTTTTGGCAGAGTCTATTTGTTCCTAGAATTATATATTGATGTAAGTTGCATTGATGAAGCTAACAGAAGGCATTTTCTTAATGCATGCATGGATGATCTCACTCACATACTATAATTAACTACACTAGTAAACTTTGGTGCGTACGTCATGCTTGGGTCGAACGAAAACTGAAGGCGCTACGAATTGAAATTAAAGGCTGGAGAACGAACTGATCGATATTCTGCATGAATTGCAGTGTTTGTTAAAACTAAAAATTAGGGTTAGGCATGCTGTACACCATGATCGAGAGCACAAGCTTCAAGTGATGTGTGGGAGAGATCTGATTGGGCGATGTCGATCACGGCTGGGCCCGGGGTGATCACCACGTCTTGATCCTGCCTGCCTTTCTATATCGGGAAACATATGGGCTTCTTTTCATCTCCCAATAAGTTTTTTTTTGACAAAATCTACCAATAAGGTTTGTAAAATGCCGTGTCATATAATATATGACGGCCGTAGCTAAATTTTATACATATATATAATGTAGGGTGAGACCTGTCACTACTGGAAAAATTAATTGTCAAAGCATACCTCTCAAAAGGCTTTAACAAATCCAAGTATGCCTTATAGAGTTAATTAAAAGAAACTGAAGGAGTATAAGTTAATTGACCTCCATTTTCCCATCACCTTAGCTTTGTATGACAATATTACCCAACACAAAATTGTAGTTAATCAGCATGAAAGCTCTCTGAAAAATAGTATATACCAAGGAATGTCTTATGTACCTAGTAGCTAGCTAGTTATATTATAGGCACAAACAACGACTCTCTTCCTCCTTAGCTAGTAATTAATTTGCTTAATTATATAGTACATACACAGGGTAGTTTTCCTAAGAGCACATGTAGTTTTTACTTGCTATAATTCCTTGTACACTCACACCAAGTCAAAACCTTGGTAGGAGTGTATCCACCTAGCTTGTATCAATATCACAATCCTCATCTCAAGATAGGTGCTGTACATGCAATGCAATAGTGGATATTTCAAATCGTCTTGTAATATATCCTCCCTAGAACTGGAACCCCTACATGAACCCATTTGAAAACATCACATCAGAGCAAGGAACGAGAGCAGCAAGGGCAGGTACATGAGAAGAGGAAAGAATTGGCTAAGTCCAAGGATGATGGAGTTGGATGGCCCTTCAACCTAAGCTGTAGCTATGCTTGGAGGTGGCAAGTCTTGTACTTGCTGGTCCCTGACAGCAAAAAAGAAATGCGCCTTCTGTCATTGGCCATTGTGATAGACTGACAGTTGTCAGTTGTCATGTAAGTTGCTGCATAAACTAATTATCAGATAATTACTCACCATCACCAATGGGTCAGGATCCGGACCACACTACTTACATATTTTTTTAGAATTAACTGTGCATAATTCTTGTGCTAAACACCCTATGGCACATGCACTTTGTTCCCTCCAGATAGTGTGGTTAAGATCTCACAGCCCAAACTACTAGTTGGCCGGCCACCTGTACGTGCTTCTTTATATATATGATGATGATCTCCGTCTTTATGTGCTTTTCTTTTCAAAATTAATTATACATCTACACTGAAAATTAAGTGGCAGCAGTGTACGTAGTTTAGAAAATTAAACAACCTTTTAACTTGAGCAATGTACAACTAATATCCACGGTAACAGTTTCATGTTTCCACTTATTTCCATCATATATATGCTGTATATATAAATTAAACAGTATTATGAGCCAGAGTACGTGGACCCGAGCCAGCTGGGCAGCTAGTGCTAAAGCAAAATACTTAGATTAATGAGGTTGTTTGGCCGGTGATTTCTGTGGCTGGTGGTCTCTGCATGTCATTTCTTGCTTAAATGCCGCTATGTTTATTATAAGTTGTACTAAACCTATCAGTGCAAGAGCCCCACTTGTTGGTCTCAATCTACAAGGCTCTCTAGTTTTTTTTCCGATCACTTCAAGTTACTTTAACATGGTGACTTGTCAAAGGGTGCTTAGTCTGGTTGGCTAATAAGTAACTCGAGCGGCACCACACAACTCCTGAGTTCGATTCCCTATTGCTTTCAGTGATAGGCGACGTCCTCGTCAGCAACGAGACGTCTGTGGTGACTTTGTGAAGCTCGAGATCTGTCAACTCAGTCCTTCGGAGGTGCTCATAGGAGTAGGTTTACATATGTGTATTCGTACGGGTGAGTGTGTGTGCGTGTTAAGCGTCTGCGTTGTACTGTGTAATTCGCAAAAAAAAAAATGTTGCCTTCATTCTGAAGCTTGAGAGATGATGAGCTGATCTTGATCGATCAGTACGTACACCCCTCTTGTTATAGTAAAACATAAGTTCCAGAGAATGTTGCAAAACCCTAGCCCAAATTAAAGGTCCCCCCCCCCCCCCCCCTTTCCACATTAGGGCAGCCACAGCCTTCCCTATCCTGCTTCCACACCACCCATTAACCACATGCATGGTGAGAACTGAGATCGACATGCCATGCTACCCAAATCATCACCTTGTTGTACCTTCATGTGTGTATATACATCACATTCCTGATCTCCTCTAGCTTTACATCACACCTAACTCATGCATACACACTAGCTAGGCTAGCTCATATATATATATATATATATATATATATATATATATAATATATATATATATATATATATATATATATATATATATGCTTGCACCTAGCTAGCTAGCTCCTCTTCTCCAAAACATACAGGTCATTTAGCTAGTGAGAACAATATAAAGGTATAGTAGCTTCCATTGCCATTTGCCAAGATATGGTAGGCAAGCCGCCACAACACCCCCATCACCATGGCTCCTCCTCACTTGGGACGACAGAGGAGCTCAACCTCTTGCACATGGCCAGGAGCTCCCCGCCGGACGACGGTGGCGGCAGCCGCAGCGAGAGCCGGGGCGCGCTGGGCCAGTGGAAGTGCAGGCTGCTGGGCTCCCTCCGCCCGCGGCGCGCGCGCTGCGTGGTATGCCTGCAGGTGCAGCACGTCGCCGGCCTGCCCCCGGCCGCCGAGGGCCGCGGGGTGGTGGTGGGGTGGCGGAGCAAGGGCGGCGGCGAAGGGGAGCACACGGCGCCGGCCCGGGTGGCGCGGGGCGCCGCCGCGTTCGACGAGGTGTTCCTGCAGCACTTCACCGTCGGCGGCGCCACGCTGCGGGGCTTCACCGTGTGGGCGGCGCTCCTGGACGCACCCGCCAATAATGGGGATCTCGGCGCGTTCCCTGTCGACCTCGCCGAGGTCGCCGCCGCCGCTGCCGCGGCGGAGCCCTCCAACCCCAGCAAGTTCGGAGGCAAGGCGCTCAGCTTCCCGCTGGGCGGGGCGGCGGCCGGTGCGGTGCTCACCGTCAGCATCTACTGCAGAGTGATGGATCAGCACGAGGACGACAACCATGGGGCTGCTAACAATGGTACAATATTGAACTAGACACCTGAGATGATGCGTTATAAGCTAATTTTATTTACACCTATATATAAATACATGCAATATAGGTAGGCAAACAAGTCATTTTTCATCAAAATGATTGAACTTTAATTTCCTGATGAGAAGCTGGTTTGTGTACTAGCTAGCTCTCTTCAAGTATATACATATCACCGTGTACTTGCTGTGTTCATTGTATAGAACATACCATGCTCATGCATGGTAGGAAGAACTCTTCATTCTAATGAGTTTTGATGCTAGCGTGCTTTTGACCATCCTCAGTTTAACCATGTTCATGTAGAGAATCAAATCAAAGAGTAGACAATTCCATCCCACATTAAAGATGCAAATTATGATAATACATTTCATAATAATGTGACTAATTAAGCTTATTTGATATCATAAATATTATAATATTTTTTACAAATTTTGTTAAACTTACAGTAGTTTGACTTAGAGGAACTGAAAACCATTTTTGTTTGAGGACGGATCAAGTATATGTATATATACAAGGAATCTTGCTATAATAAATAGTATGATCTCAATTGCTTGATGCACTTCATTACGTTCATATATACTGTGTGTATAATATAGCTACTAGTATAGGTGATGCACCTCTGCTTATTTGCTTCAAAAAGAAGAAAAAACAACGTGCGTCCATGCTTGACTTTAGGTCAAGCAAGAGAGAAAAAGAACAAGGGAAAAGCAGCTGGCTCCTACGCCTCCTGCCTGCCGGACCTGAGCTGCCTCCGCAGCAACCGGCAGGTGGCGGCAGCCCGCGGGGCATCCGGCGGGTTGGCGCGCCGTGCCACGTCCATCCGCTCCGACCGTGGCGGCTTCATTGTTAGCGTTTTGTATTTCTTGTATAACACGTATAGGCTTCTTTAATAAAACCATACGTTTTAGGCATAGGATCCTGCGTGATCCTGTATTGATCTTGTACTCCAAGACTTGTACGTGTACATACTCATACTATATATATAATACAAACCGTGAGGCAAAGGTCATCACGTTCCAATCTATCTTTCATGGTAATCAGAGCTTGATTTTTTTTCCAATCTCCTCAATGGCGTCATCCTCCACGCAGCTAGCTATTTCGTCGATCGGTTGTCCCGTCACGGAGAAGCTCACAAGGAGCAACTTCCTCCTTTGGAGGGCGCAGGTCCTGTCCGCCATCCGCGACGCCCAGCTCTCCGCCTACCTCTCCGCTGAAGTACCAGTCCCAGCGAAGATGATCGCCAAGTCGGCTGAAAAACCGACAGTTTTCATCTCCAACCCGGAGTATGAGGCGTGGGAAGCCAAGGACCAGCAGGTCCTCAATTTTGTGTTGTCCTCTATCTCACGTGAAGTTTTGATCCAAGTGGCCACGGCTTCGACCGCTGCTGAAGCCTGGACTGGCATCATGTCCATGTTCGCGTCGCAGTCACGTGGACGCGTCATCAACACTCATCTTGCTCTCGCCCAGGCTCAGAAGGGCACCTCTACCGTGCCTGATTACTACGGTCGCACGAAGGATCTTGCGGATGAGATGGCATCCGCAGGAAAGAAGCTTGATGATGAAGAACTAGCAAGTTACATCCTTGCCGGTCTTGACGCGGACTTCAATTCGGTAGTTTCTGCTATCGCTACCCGTTCTGATCCGCTCACTTTGGGCGAATTGTACACCTTGCTCGTCGGCCACGAGCAACGTTTAGATCTGCAGCATGGCGCCTCCTCTGGATCGTCAGCAAACATGGGCACTACTGGTGGTCGTGGCTTCTCCAGCAATACCAACCGTGGTCGTGGCCGCGGTGGTGGTGGTCGTGGCCGCGGTCGTGGTGGTCGCGGTTCTGATCGTATCTGTCAGCTCTGTGGCAAGGAGGGCCACACGGTTATCAAGTGCTATAAGCGCTTCGATGCTTCCTTCACTGGTGTCTCTGAGAATAAGACAGAGAATAAGACGGCTTCTGCCGCAACGACCTCCTATGGCATCGACACCAACTGGTACACCGATACGGGTGCTACGGACCACATCACCGGTGAGCTGGACAAGCTCACCGTAACGAACAAGTACCAAGGTCATGATCAGGTGCACACAGCCAGTGGCGCAGGTATGAGAATCAATCAGATTGGTCGTAGCTTTATTCATACGCCCCAACGTGATCTTGTTCTCAATAATGTTTTATATGTCCCTGACGCTCATAAAATTTTTGCATTTGTCCATCGACTTACCTCTAACAATAATGTATTTATTGAGTTTCACCCTGATTATTTTCTTATTAAGGATCGAACGTCGAAGAACATCCTTCTTCAACGCAGATGTGAAGGGGGTCTTTACCCTCTTCAGTCAAGTCGAGTCCCAAATAAAGTTGCTTATGGTGCCAGCATACCTTCGTCGTCTAGAATACATAGTCGTTTCTGCCACCCGTCTCCCTTCATTGTCCAGCAAATTCTTCATAAGCACGACCTTCCCTTTGTTAGTGAGTCTAATAAAAAGAGTATTTGTGATGCTTGTCAGTTGGGTAAAAGTCACCAACTTCCATATCCTAAGTCCACAAGTGTATCCAATTATCCTTTAGAACTTGTGTTCTCTGATGTTTGGGGGCCTGCTCCCACCTCTGTTGGCAAGCACAATTATTATGTCAGTTTTATCGATGATTTTAGCAAATTTACTTGGATTTATTTGTTGCTTCATAAGTCCGAAGTATTCCAAAAATTTCATGATTTTCAACATATGGTTGAACACTTATTTGATCGTAAAATCATGGCTATGCAAACTGATTGGGGTGGTGAATATCAAAAATTAAATTCCTTCTTCCAACGGATTGACATCTCACATCATGTTTCTTGTCCCTATGCACATCAGCAGAATGGATCTGCTGAGCGTAAACACCGGCATATCGTGGAAGTTGGTCTTTCTCTTCTGGCGCACGCGTCTATGCCTATTAAATTTTGGGACGAAGCATTCATCACAGCTGTGTTTTTGATTAATCGCATGCCCAGCAAAGTCATTCATGGTGAAACCCCGCTTGAGCGCTTGTTTCATACTACACCTGCCTATTCTAGTCTTCGTACTTTTGGTTGTGCATGTTGGCCTAATTTACGTCCCTACAACACTCGAAAACTTCAATTTCGTTCCAAGCGTTGTGTTTTTCTTGGCTATAGCAATTTGCGCAAAGGTTTCAAATGCCTTGACACCTCCACCGGTCGCGTCTATATCTCTCGCGATGTTGTGTTTGATGAAACAATTTTTCCATTTGCTAATCTTCATCCTAATGCTAACACCCGTCTTCGTCAGGATATTTTGCTCCTTCCTGATCATATGCGTAACTATGTTGGGGATATGACAAGCTGCACTAATTCTGTTTTTGATTCTCTCCCAGCTAACCCGGTTGCTAACACCTCATCTAGTACTGTTGTTGAAGCTGCAGATTCTTCCGGTGCACATTCTGGTGAAATTCCCAATGCTTTCATGCATCAGGGCCCCTGCTTGTTCCTGTGCTAGGCTCAGGAATTGAACGTATTGTGCATGACCCATCCAGGGTGACTAACGCCACTCCCCATCTCCAAGATTCAGTAGTAGACTCACCTACAACAAGTCCGCCAACACCAATTGTCCTGACGGCCCCTGATCCTGGGGTGGATCCGCTACTGCTACCTACAGGCTCAAGCGCCTCTACAGGCGTCGTGGCAGACTCTGCTCCGCCTAGCTCATCGGCTCCGGCCCCTGCGTCAACGACGACTCCTGCAGCCTCTGATCCAGCGCCAATACATCGCACTCGGCTTCAACATGGTATTCGAAAACCCAAAATATATACCGATGGCACTATACGTTATGGCAACCTTGCAGTTACTTTTGAGGAACCTGCTAGTCTGCATCATGCCTTGTCTGATCCTAATTGGAAGTCTGCCATGGATTCCGAATATTCTGCTCTCATGAAAAATAATACTTGGCATCTCGTTCCTCCTCAGCATGGAAAGAATATAATTGATTGCAAATGGGTTTATAAGATTAAAAGAAAATCTGATGGGACTATTGACAGATATAAGGCTCGACTTGTTGCTAAGGGATTCAAGCAGCGTTATGGTATTGACTACGAGGACACCTTTAGTCCTGTTGTCAAAGCTGCTACTATTCGACTTGTTCTCTCTGTTAGAGTGTCTCGTGGTTGGTTCTTACGTCAGCTTGATGTTCAGAATGCATTCCTTCATAGCTACCTAGATGAAGAAGTGTATATGCGTCAACCACCTGGGTATACAGCTGTCGATAACTCCGATTATGTCTGTAAATTGGATAAGGCTCTATATGGTCTCAAACAAGCCCCTCGCGCCTGGTATTCTAGATTGAGTAAGAAGCTCCAGGCTCTTGGTTTTCTTCCATCAAAGGCTGACACCTCACTGTTCTATTACAGAAAAAATCAGTACACCATGTTTCTTCTGGTTTATGTTGATGATATTATTGTGGCTAGCTCGTCACATGAGGCTATTATGGCACTTTTGAAGGACCTAGAAGCAGATTTTGCTATCAAAGATTTGGGTGACCTGCACTATTTTTTGGGCATTGAGGTTAGACGCACCTCCCGTGCTCTCCTCCTGTCACAAGAAAGGTACGCGACAGATATTCTACAGCGTGTTAATATGAGTTTGTGCAAGCCAGTCTCTACACCTATGTGCATCACCGAGAAGCTCTCGACCACTATGGGCGATCATCTTGGCCCTGAAGATTCTACTCGGTATAGGAGTGTGGTTGGCGCTCTGCAGTATTTGACATTAACACGTCCTGATGTTTCTTTTGCCGTTAATAAGGTTTGTCAGTTTCTACATGCTCCGACCACTGTTCATTGGGAGGCTGTTAAGCGTATTTTGCGATATCTGTATGGCACCATATCGTTTGGTCTCAAGGTGAGCAAGTCTCCATCGTGGTTGGTCAGTGCTTTCTCTGATGCCGATTGGGCTGGTTGTCCAGATGACCGGCGTTCTACTGGTGGCTTTGCTGTTTTTCTTGGCTCCAATCTTATACCATGGAGCGCTAGAAAACAGGCCACTGTTTCTCACTCTAGCACAGAGGCTGAGTATAAGGCTCTTGCTAATGCTACTGCTGAAGTGATGTGGGTACACAAATTGATGGATGAGTTGCAGCTTACTCATCCCAAGGTCGCAGTTCTTTGGTGCGACAATATTGGTGTCAAATATTTATCAGCTAATGCAGTCTTTCATGCTCGCACTAAGCATATTAAGATCGATTATCACTTTGTTCGTGAGCAAGTTGCAGCTCGGCAGTTGGACATCCGCTTCGTCAATACAAATGATCAAATTGCAGATGGTTTCACAAAACCCTTGCCTACTCAACGGTTGAAACTGTTTAGACACAGTCTCAACGTGTTTCCCCGTTGAGATTGACCCGGGATGTTAACGTTTTGTATTCCTTGTATAACACGTATAGGCTTCCTTAATAAAGCCATACGTTTTAGACATAGGATCCTGCATGATCCTGTATTGATCTTGTACTCCAAGACTTGTACGTGTACATACCCATACTATATATATATAATGCAAACCGTGAGGCAAAGGTCATCACGTTCCAATCTATCTTTCATTCATCACCATCGAGAACTCGATGGCCGAGATCATGGACGGCGGCGGGACCGGGGCGGCCTTCGGCGTGGCGGAGGACATTATGGACGGGGAGGAAGGCGCGGGGTTCATCACCATGGAGAAGAGCAGGATGTCGTCGAGGTCGTCGAGCCGGCCGCTGCCGCCGGACACGGTGGAGGAGGAGGAGGAGGAGGACGAGAAGCCGTGCCTGCTAATGGAGCTGTCATCGGAGGAGGCGGCGTCGGCGGCGAGCGTGGAGAAGGTGGAGGACGAGTTCCTGGCAATGCTGGAGGACAGGTACTGGGCCAGGAGCAAAGAGATCGAGAAGGGGCTGGGCGTGAGCCTGGACATCGGGCTGGACCTGGGCCTGGACCTGGACTCGTTCATCAAGGACGCCGAGATGGAGCTCGCCAAGGCGGAGCAGGCGTGGAACAGCAAGGTCGGCGCCGCCATCGTGGAGGAAGAGGAGTACAAGGAGCTTGTCCGGAGGTGGGGCGCCAGGGAGACCCCCAGTCACCACTCTGCTGCTGCCACCGGCTGCTCCTGGGGCGGCTTTGGATTCCTCTTTTCATTGTTGTTTTTTTTTTGTTTACTCTACTTATCTTGCACGTTTAATTTTAATGTTATATATATATATGTGAACATGTTGATTCAAATGTATTGCGATTTGGCTGATGCAATGTAATATTAAGAAAATTGAGGCCTTATTTCATACAACTCTGTTTTTATGATGGAGTAGAGTTTTTCTAATTTTACCTCCACTAGCAGCTCTGTCAATGGAATTTTGAAGAATAATTGGTAAAACAACTTTCCATACTTGAAACCATGGAGCTGGATCGTCATTCAATCGCTTCGTGTTTGAAGCTCATTCAAGGTATCGCCATACCTACCCAAACTCAGCAATTAGGAACAGCCGTTTTGCTCTGGCCCCAACTTTGCTGATGTCTCTCTATGCCGCACATAGGCATGACCAAACAACAACATTAGTTGATCCAGCAAGCAGGCACAAGACTACGAGTACGAACTGATTCAACTCAACAACCATGGAACTAACATATTCGGGCTGAGGAGATGACATTTGAATGAACACCATTTGTCTCCCAGCTAGTCGGTCTAACCACAGCTCCACATGTTAGAACAAAAGCAAAGTCTTAGACCAAACGCAAAGCGAGCACACAGCATGTACGAGAAGCTCATGCATGCATATGCTGACAAAACTGTCCGACCCGGTGGGATTGCCTCTGATCAGGAGCAAAGCAGGATTAGCGTATGGGGATCCACAAGCAAAGCAGGTCCCCACAGGCCACATATCAGCACGGCCTGGTTTCATGACCGCCCCCCTACTATTTATATTACACATGATGGTCACTGGTCAGTGGTCACAGATTTCAATCGTCAGGCGAGTTTTTCCATCCTGCAAAGAACCAACAGCAGAAGAAACGAGGTGTCCACGAGTCCCAGTAAAGCATTCGCGAATGAATTCCACGTGTGGTTATTTTACACAGGGCAACGGAAAGAAAGACCGCAGGATAACGTCAATTGCCTACCTAGCTAAAATTATACAGGTTACACAATATATATGGAACTCAATTCATCAAAGGACAAAATTACTCGCCAAAAATGAATCTACTTGATAGATGCAAGCTGTTGCTACGCTAAGGCAATGTTTCTGTGTACAGGTACAACAAAATAAATAAAAAAATCTACCTGGCTGGCCCTGGATCTTGAAAACCTGCAGGACCCCGCTGCAAAGAATGGTCCCCTGAGTACGATGGGTAATGACAGAAGTTCCCTCGATTTGATTTGTAATGAAACCTTTCCTCGAGCTATTTTGTAATGCTGACGTGATTTTCCAAATCCCACACCACGATCTTACCATCCAATCCTGTAAACCGTGTGGCAAGGAATGTCAAAGCATGTTCCAACAGAAGAGCTGGAAGCAATTGGAAGGTTCAGCTATAAACCTGATGTGCTGAATCGTTTGATAGTACCGTCGCTTCCTTTTATCAAGGGTACAATACACCTGACGATACGAAGAAATTATTAGTCTGTCGGAGATGAGAGCACATGGTACCAAAATAAAGATGAGGAGATAAAGAAGGTACGTTATGCAATTCTCATGGGCCCCACCACGAGGTTTTGATGGTTCAACACTGTCGCTACTAGTCCCTTGCTTTGATTGGCCATATAGCTTTCCAAGGGCTTCAGAGAGCTGAAATGTATATTTTTCAGTATTATTAGTTCATGTGTGATGTTGACTTGGTGAGTTCAACTCAGTCACATAGCTTGTCAGTGATCAGAACTTCAGCAGTAAATACATAGCCATAAAATTGCAGTCTGACTACACATACAACTAACTAAATTATGTACTCCTGGCAAAGTTTCAGCAGGTACTGAACTAAATTACTTTTAGCGTTCAAGACTTTAACTACACAAATAAGCACTAAATTGCTAGCTATAACAGCAGGGTGACAAAAAAGACCACACTGACCATCCTTTGCTGCCTAGCACCGATTTTCCTAACTGGCCATAAATTACATCAGTTCGG